>JAXIVD010010854.1:0-12495 GCA_036785275.1 Cancer borealis
CGAAGACAACGCCGACAAAGCAGACAACGCAAAAACTACTTCCCAAGACTCAACAGCCTGCCAATATCCAGAGCCTTCTTACGAGAAGTTATTGGACACTGAACCTCTTAGTGGAGTTACCTCAAACAAGATGTTAATTATACTGCCAACACACTAGTCTTTCACACTCTCGGCACGGTAACCTGGTCCTTACTGTCTAGCTACACAAATTTACCCCTGAACTAACAGGCCAGTCGTAAAACCTACTCCCTTAAATATGAGGAGGTTACAGACGAAATAATGCCAAATTGGGGAGAGTGAGCTCGCGTGAGATGTGTTCTTTCAGGCAGTCAGTCGGTAACTGACTCACTCCTTCTTCCCGCAGCTCGCAGCTGCCTAGACTGAGATGCCATGTCGTGCGATGAGCGCGCCGTGTTTTCTTCTCACCGCGCTGTAATATTTTGCTTTATGTCCTTCTTTCCTCTCTGTTTTATTGAGATATCCTATAACAGGGATGGCTAACCAGTCGATCACAGACCTGTTTTAAATCGATCACATTGTTCCTGTTAATAATTCGTCTTTCAGAATTTTCATGTTAATAGTTATAATAGGATATCCACATTTTACTTATAATTTGAATTTTAATTTCCTTTATATATTTTTCTGGGAACCATTTCAATTTATAATGGATAATTCTGAACGACATACACTCATTTATAATGACAGACTACTCCTGTGTTATCATGAAGGCTGCCTGGGCGGAACCCGACCAGTAGACAAGAAGTGAACGCGTTTGTACGTACAGGATGGTGGTAGCTGGTAGCTCTTCAACGTGATTTGTAAATTGTCATTATTTGTAAGGCCAGTGTGTTGCTGTGTTAGTTTACAAATATTTTAGACTTTGGTAAATAAAAAGTCGACTCAGTGTTTGGATGTCTTGTTTCCAGCTGTAAATCATATACTTTTCAACGTAAATATTAATTGTCAACTCTGTTCCATCACTGGCCTCCGCACACCACAGTTCAACAGTTGTTACCAGACGTTCGGTGTATAAGTGTGTTCGGATCAGTGTCTTGTAATGGAAAAGTTTTCCGTGATTGTCAGAATTGCTGACATTTATATCTTAGCAACCATTATTCCTGTAACTCTTGAATAGACAAAAGTTACTCTACTTGGTTGTGAAAAAATAAAAAAGCAGAAAAATTATTACAATAACGACGTTACGTTTTTAAGGTTAAGGAATTGTCATATTCGAGCAGAAAAAGTTATGGAAGAAAGTATTTCCTGCATTCACGTAAATCAGACATCAATCAAGCCATAATGAGTAGAACTGAAGCTGGATCGATTGCCAAAAAAAGTAAAACTTAACATTTTCATATTGAATGGGAGGCAGATTACTTTTTTTTTTTTAATTTAACATGGACAATGCGAAGTGTATGTGTGTGATGTGTCATGTATCCACAGCGCTGGCAGAGAAAGAAAATCTTGAAAGGCATTTCAAAAGGCTTCACAAGAAGTATGACAGTAATTTTCCTCCCAAAAGTGAGCTACGAAAAAGGAAAATTCGAGAATTGAACTCACAGCTTACAGCATGACAAACCCTTTTTACAGGAGCGAGTTCAAACTCAAAGGCAACAACCATTGCATTGTTCAAGGTGAGCCGAGTACTCACAAAACACACATTTTTTCAGGATATAGATATATTCAAGGAGGCCTTTCTAGAAGTAACAGAATCATTGTTTGAAAATTTCTAAGACAAGTCTGAAATAATGTTTGCTATTAAAGAAGTTCAGTTATCAAAAAACAGTGTAATGAGGCGCTGGGAATTTATGGAGGATTTGGGTTTTCAATTGAACAAGGACATACGTGAGTGAATCTTCTTTTCATTGCAATTTGATGAATCTACTGATGTAATTGATACATTGCAGTTGTGCATTTTCATTAAAATGATGTTCAAGGATCTGAGCACAAAGGAAGAATTACTGAAGATTATGTCATTAAAAGGAAAAACTTGAAATGAGGACATTTTTCAGACTTTCAATGATTTTGTCAATACAACACAGTTCCCAGTAAGCAAGCTACTATCAATGACAACTGATGGAACATGACTGGCATGACTGGCAGAATCAGTGGATTCATTACCCTTTGCAGAGGTGATGATAGATTTTCTGATTTCTTTAATTATCATTGCATCATTCATCAACAAGCACTGTGTGGTAAAATGTTGAATATGACAGAAATGATGGACATTTCTCTCAAAATTGTAAATTCTATTCGGGCCAGAAGTCTGCAGATACGACTGTTTTGAAGTCAGTTGGAAGAAAGTGAAGCAGAACACTGACCTATTATTGCATACGATGTGATTAAGCAAAGATAAATTTCTCCAAAGACTTAGAGATCATTTGCCTGAAATTAAAGTGTTTTTGCCCTCAAAAGATCGGTCTTCTGATCACACCCACTAGGACAATGAAGAATGGTTGTTGGATTTTGCATTTTTAGTTGACATAACTGGTATGTTGAATGAACTGAACTTATATTTGCAAGGAAAAGATAAAACTATAGTTGACATGATTATTTCTGTGCAAGCATTCAAACAAAAACTAAAACTAGTGTCTTCACAACTACAGCAACATGCACTGAGAAATTTCAGAAATATGATGTCAGAACTGAAAACCAAGGTCAACAATATGGTCAGTTCAACTATGATCGCTACAGGTACAAGCCCTTGTCTCAGAATTTTATAGACATTTTCAGGATATAGCAACATTATAACCTGTTGCAACATACATGTATTTTCCATATGATAAAAACACAAATGTTGAAAACATTGCATCTAGAATGGCCACATTATTTAACATGGACACATCTGAAGTTGAAAATGAGATTTCAAAACTGCAAAATGATATACAGATCCAATCCAAGGCAACAGGTTTGTGGAACCTTCCTTTTTTGGTTCATCCTACTAGTGTGAATCAACATTTTCATACCTGAAACGCATCAAGTCTAAATACTAATCAACACTGTCACATGAACATCTGGATGCCTGCAGCATACTTAAGGCTAGCAATCACCAACTACAGACCTTACCCGACCATGTTGGTACAGCATGCAGTGCCAATCGTCTCATTAATAATGAAAGTATGTGCTTTGTAATTATATTATAACAATTACATCATAACTGTGAGGGGGGGAAGATATTACAGTTACAGTTATGGAATATGGATGAAACTTAGGCTGGTAGATAGCACCTGGGTAGATGAAGAAAAAGTAGATCACTTCTCACAAAAGGTTGGCCGCCCCTGTCCTAGAGTGTTTAGAATGTTTGGTTTTCAGCGGCAGTGCATTGGTTTCTGTTTTGGTCTTGTCAACTTGGTATGGTACTACACTACTGGGGGTCAAGGCTTGCGACGATGTGACCATTTGAAGTGAGTGTCTTTGCTTTACTTTGTATAGAATAGTTTGCGGTGTGACGTGTTAGGTGGAATTATTAGTATAAGTTTGATGTTTTGTTTACGAGCTTGACCAGATTATTGTTTCAAATATTATTTTTATATTTTGTCCTAGTTTATTTTGCATTGGTTTTGTTTCTCATTATATCTATCTTTATTTATCATGATTTTTGTTACCATTTTTTGCACCCCTTTTTGAGGTTATATTTTTAGGATTATTTTGAGTTTACATTTGATTGTTTTAGGTATTATTAGTTTTCGCCGTATTGCAGGTCAAAACCCTACATGAATACATTGATGTTGCGGCTCTTCCTTAACCCCATCAGTACAATTAATGACTTTCTCAGTTATACTCAATGTCCTATATCTAGTCATATGCTGATAACTCCCCCTTGTACTTCTCCACGTCTTTCTCCAGACACCCAAACCAGAAACAGGTAAACTACTCACCTGGAGATGCCATAAAGCGTCTATCTTTCTTAATTTCAAATTGGGGCAGAAAAAACCTTGTGTTGTTTAATTTCTCAAAAACTCGACAAAATCTTTCAGATAAGTATTACCTCTACTTCAATTACACACACCTGTCCCCTTCTACACTAAAACTCTTAATTAGAAGTTCTATATCTCTTCTTTTGCTAAATCAGTTTCCAAAAAATTAGGTTTCCTGTATCGTCTCCACCAGCTTTTCTCCCCTACTAGTTGCTGACTCTGTACAGGGGCCTCATCCGCTCCTGTATGGAGTATGCATCCCACATGTGGAAGGGCTCCACGCACGCAGAGATGCTAAACAAGGTTGAGTCAAAGGCCTTCGTCTTATTGACTCTCCTCTTCTAACTTACTGTCTTCAATCTCCTACACTCCACTGCAATGTTGCATCTTTTGCTTTCTTCTACCGTTATTATTATGCTAACTGCTTTTTCTGAACTTGCTAGCTGCATGCATTCTCCCTTTCCTTCTTCCCCCATGGGGCCACTGGTTTTAGAAAATAGCCCTCATAGCGGGGCTAATACCCCCTTCCTCAACGTCTCTCGGCCCAAACACCCAACCATCTAACACAGGACTACCCTATAAGGCATCCCTCTAGTGGGCGGCACCGTTGACACGTACTGGTAGTCTATATCAAGGGAACCATTTGGTCTGGTGACTTCTTTCAGCATGGATAGCCCTCTCTCCTACCAAAAAAAAACAGGCTGATTAGGGACCAGTGGCATTTTCCTTAAGTCTGCAACACAACGTCTATCTGATTAGTTAAAACCAATCACAGCGCGCGCTTAGCCAGGCCCAGTGTTGCCAGTTCATGGCATCATTACTTACACTTTATTTACACTGTTGTATCAAATATATGTGAATCATTCCGTCGGAAAAGTAATCGTAACAACGGTTGAGATGTGTATAATAACGTTATGAATAGCTGATGTGAGAGGAGTACATGTATAGTGGTGTATGGCAGTCCCCAGGATTGTCTGGTGAAGTCCAGGGTTAACCTGACCCCATCGATGAGAGTGAGTAGAGTCGGTAGTGTGACACGCGAGGCCTTCCCTGGTGGAGTCCGCGTGAGTGATCGGCAGAACCTTTTAAAGACAGGATATATTTATGTTGCTTTCGCCATATTATATTTTCCTTGTATATTTCCCTTATGTCATTAAATATTTTAAGGAAGGAGCATATTTTAACTTTTTCCTTGAGCATAACGGGAAAGGGATTAAGGCAGTGAATTAGAGGAGACACGCAACCACACCCTGCTTGGATTACTTCACTTTACTAACAACACATTATTTTCAAGAACCCTGGTAGCAGTTATCTTCTTCACATAACTCCAACGGTGAACCCCTAGACGTCACCAAAACAAATTGATGGCAGCTGTGACGCCCTCACGCCCTTGAGAGAACGCCCATTTGGATACTAGCCTGTGTCGTTTCAAGAACGTGTTCTAAATTTTCAAGACTCCTGCCTGTATTAAGCATTCATCGGGCTTCAACGGTCTTTCTAAACCCCGCCCATCCCCCCACTCGGACCCTGTAGTGGAAATTTCGCTTGTGTCTGAAGCCATAAGGGTGAGCGTCTACAAAGTCTGCCCGGTTGTCATATCGAGGCAGCTAATCCCATATCAGCGGCCCGGCTTTCATACCCCCCACCCACCCATCACCCAGCCCGTCCGCTTACGGTGGATAAGTCTGGTACATATCCTGGTGCTGGTATCATCAGTGACCCGGCCTTCACCCGCCCACACTCCTTCACCCCGCTTCACCCAGCCTACCTGCTCATGGTCGCCATTTTGTGGGGTAAAATTTACCGGCCTTTTGTAAGTACAACAAAACGAACTTACTATATATTTACAAAAAGTTGTTCCAAGTCTGTGTTCCTAACACATTTATTTATTTTCATTGCTCAACTATATAAATTATTGTGTTATTCACATATTTGAGTATTTTTGTGTGTAACAAATAATTTTCTGCTATATAGAAAGATGCAACCTTTCGTTGGGGTCCAGCTCAGGAGGATAATTTTCAGACTCAAAATTGCGTTAACACGTGCGCCTATCCTCGCTTTTCCTGATTTTACACGACCTTTCATCCTCTACACTGATGCGTCTTCGGTTGGTATTGGCTCAGTTCTTATGCATCCTGAAGAAAGAGGTAAAATTCAAGTCATTGTTTACGCTAGTCTTGTGCCTAACAACGCTATTCTGTGACTCATTTAGAAGCACTTGCTGTGGTATGGTAGTTCAAGCATTTCAGATATTTAATATTTGGCTATGAGGTCCATGTTTTCACACATCATCAACCGCTTTCGGAAATTTTTAAAGGTAAAAATCTCTCGGGATGACTTGCAAGATGGTACCCGACCATTTTGGAATATCAACTTATCTTCCAGTACGTACCAGGTCGCGCTAACGTTGTCGCCGATGCATTATCTCGCAACGTTGCTGCAATACAAGAATTAGAAAATTTTTCCATTCCTCAGCTTCGCGATTCTCAGCAGTCTGATCCCAAATGAATGGGTGTTATTTATGCTCTTGAATTAGGTTACGAGTCACACATACCTTATTTACCTATTTCATTGTCGGAGTTTGAGTTAACTCCTGAGCAGGTATTGTGTCGTAGTTCTCATTTACATGGTGAACCAGTCACAGAAACAGTCATTTCTGATGCGCTTGTACCCGTTGTGCTTCGTTTGCTGCACGATGTTTCCCTCGCTGCTCATCCAGGAAGGGATAAGACGTTGCAAAATGCACGAAAGCAGTATTACTGGTTAACTTTGCGCTCGGATGTTAAGAAACATGTGCTGGAATGTGTTACTTGTGCTGAAAACAAAGGTCACGTTCCTCCTCCAGCTCCAATGCTTAACTATCCTACTCCTGCCGCGCCTATGGATGTCATTGACATAGATTTGTTACAGCTGCCGGCGAGTCATCAAGGATCTCATTACGCTTTAGTATGCGTTGATCATTTCAGTCGCTTCGCGATTCTTGCTCCTCTAGAGAACAAATCGGCAGAAGCTGTTGTACATGATCTCATTACTCACGTGTTTTGTCTTTTTTCTACGCCTCGTGACAATGGCGTTGAATTTAAAAATCATGTGCTCGAAGCAGTGTGTAAATACTTCGGAGTCACTCAAACATTCATTGCAGCTTACCATTCTGCTTCAAACGGTCTAGTTGAGAGGACACACAGAAAAATACTAGAAGTGTTGCGTCCTATTGTTGGTTCTATGCAACATGCTTGGCAGGATTGGTTACCTCTCGTTGCAGCTTCCATAAATTCCTCAGTGTGCTCATCAACAGGAAAATCACCTCATTACATTCTGTTTGGCACGGATATGCGTCTGCCTTACAATGTGCTTTCTCAGCCTCCGTCACCTGTATATAATCTGGATGATTATGCAAAAAAATAAGCAAATGTTTTCACTAAAATTCATTCTCAGGTACGCAATCAATTGCAAGCATCGCGTAAGGAGATGACATCACAACATCACCGGCGATCACATCCTATATCACTATTGTTTGGAGATGTGGTAATGAAACTTGCACCAGAATGCTTTTCTAAGCTTTCAGCTAAAGTTTTGGGGCCCTTCACTATCGCGGCAAAATTGCATGGAAATAAGGATTAGATTATGGACAATGACACTCATGCAACTGAAGTAACTCACACTGATCGATTGAAGAAAGTTTCCCTTAAGTCGGTCGAGTCATTACATGAACAACAACACTGTCAGCAAACATATTTTCAACAGCAGGCAGCTGCAAATTTTTCAAATAATACCTAGTGCTCGACACCCTCAAGGACTTGGCAGAATTGTGAGATACCTCCAAATGTGAAAGTTGCCTAGAAGAGCATTGGGGAATGTCTGAGGTCACTTTATGGCTTTGCTTCAGCGGAGACGCTGGACAGTATAGAGAACAGTTGTTCTGTCAGGCTGGGACCAGTACAGGGCTTTGTTATGTAGGACTAAAAACTCTTCTGAAGAGAGACAAGGAGAATTATGTCAGGAGTCTCGCAGAGGATGTTGAGGGTCTTATAAATGTTAATGATCTTTTACCTGCCTATCGGACTCTGAATCTACATCTGGGGAAGAACAACAACATTGTTAGCAAACAGATTTTCAACAGTAACCAGTTAAAAAATCTCCAAATAATACCTATCGCTCCAGGCTTCGCTCTGCTACTAAGATGTTCACAGAACAAGTACACATATGGTGACTTCACTTGGCTTGTTTTAACTATTTTACTTTACATTTCCCTACTGATATACATTCATGTACTATCCATTTGCACATATGTATGTTTATTTTCAAGTTTTATATTTTTGCAATTTACATGTTACACTTATGAGATCGTTTTAGATATAGCCTTAACATTCAATATGCAGCTTTTTCATGTATTTTCATGTATTTGTTCAGTTAGGATAAATAGTGAGGATACGCTTAAGTGGTGGCCGAGCTTTATAGTGATGTATGGCAGTCCCCAGGATTATCTGGTGAAGTCCAGGGTTGACCTGACCCCATCGATGAGAGTGAGTAGAGTCGGTAGTGTGATACGCGAGGCCTTCCCTTGTGGAGTCCGCGTGAGTGATCGGCAGAACCTTTCAAAGACAGGATATATTTATGTTGCTCTCGCCATATTATATTTTCCTTGTATATTTACCTTGTGTCATTAAATATTTTAAGGAAGGAGCATATTTTAATTTCTTCCTTGAGCATAACGGGAAAGGGATTAGGCAGTGAATTAGAGGAGACACGCAACCACACCCTGCTTGGATTACTTCACTTTTTTTTTTTTTTATACTGAAAGTATTACATGGGGCATTTTTTTGTGAGCTAAAGGTGTCATCCTTAGATGTCACATATCTGAAAGCCCAACCCAAGAATGGCTGCCGTATAAGGCGCCGACAACCGCTGTTTAACAGCGGCCCGAACAGTGATAAGGGACACTGCCGTATATTTTTATTTATGGGAGATTTGTTTTCTCCCCCCTGAAAGCGGGTCACAAACCCCGTCTGAGATTAAGTACCTCATTACTGTTTGGTGAACAGGCACCACACACTTATAAGAGACTTGGTCCATATGTCTCCTACCCAGCGCGGAGATCGAGCCCGCGACCTCTCGCTTGTGAGGCGAGCGTCCTAACCACTAGACCACCGGTAGAACCCTGGTAGTAGCTACCTTCTTCACATAACTCCAACGATGAGCCCCTAGACGTCACCAAAACAGATGTGTGTGTGTGTGTGTGTGTGTGTGTGTGTGTGTGTGTGTGTGTGTGTGTGTGTGTGTGTGTGTGTGTGTGTGTGTGTGTGTGTGTGTGTGTGTGTGTGTGTGTGTGTGTGTGTGTGTGTGTGTGTGTGTGTGTGTGTGTGTGTGTGTGTGTCAAACAGTTGTTAGGGGTGAGGAAGAACACCTATAATAACCTTTGTTTATCAGAATCCGGATTACGTGCTCTGATCACCAAGAAACGGCGGAGATTCTTTTCACTGAAACCTCTAATTCTGAATCTAATCTGGTGGCTGTTTGAACTGGGAAAATTTGGAATTTTAAACTATTTTCCCCACAAGAGATAATGGAAAGTAAATTAATCCATTTCTGGAGACTTTTAATTGGAAATACACATGATTCAAGGTAAAATAAGAGGATTAAATGTCCTAAATATTGTATTAAAATGTAGATAGCTCTGTGTCCAAGTTAATATAATTAAAAGATGAAAAGCAAGCAACTTCAGGCTGCTCTTCTGAACTTGTTAACTGCATGCCTCTTACGGCCTCGCTGCCCAAGGCTTTCTCATCCCTATTCTGTTCATCTTTATAATGCAAGAGTTAACCAGTATCTTAACTCTTTCATCCCTTGCACTGGTAAACTCTGGAACTCTCTTCCTTTGTCTGTTTTTTCTCATCCTTATTCTGTTCATCTTTATAATGCAAGAGTTAACCAGCATCTTCAATCTTTCATCCCTTGCACTGGTAAACTCTGGAACTCTCTTCCTTTGTCTAATTTTCCACCTGCCTATGACTTAAACTCTTTCAAAAGAGGAGTGTCAAGACATCTCTGTTAAACTGGACCTCCACCCCTTGCTTCTATGTCTCCTACTGTCCTCTTTACAGAGTCTGGCGACAAGTGGGATTTTTTCTAATGTACTTTTGTTTACCCTTAACCAGTAATCTTTTAAGGTATATTATAAAAAAAAGTTGGAGGCTCGTATTTATAAATAAATACGAAATTAGGGACAAATTTTTCTTGAATTTTCGATTCGGAATTAGAAAAACTCGGGAAAAGAGACATTCGGGACTACGGGTTGCCACTGTATGTGGAGGGAAAGACGATACCTTGAGGATGATACACCGGCCCACAACATAGGTACCGTCTTAAGTTATAATTACTGCTCGTCTCTTAAGAGATTTATTATATAATGACATTGATGTACAAATTCCTCTTGACGATCGTAGAGAAAAAGTGTTAAACTCTGATTCCTCGAGATTTCAAATGTACTGTATTTTAAACCCCAAGTTCCATGTCACCTATACAAAAGAGAAAAAGAAGCGCATCGTGTATCCTGGACCAAAATACGAGTGAGCGGCCACTCGCTTGCCGTGGAAGAAGGGCGATGGAATAGATGTAAGAGGAGCCGTTTGCCGTTAGAAGAGCGCCTGTGTGATTGTGGAGAAATCCAATCGGAAAGGTATGTCATCGAACAGTGTCTAAAGTCAGCGGTGCTGAGGCAACAATATGGGATCACCACAATGGAAAATCTACTTGTTGAAAGAGATGATTATGAGCGTGTGTGTGGTGTTATTCATAGCATTATGTCTTTGTCCCTTAGTTTATAATGAACTGTAATTGTTTTGTTTATAGCTATTTGTACATATATTATGTTGGACCATATAACTGATGCTTATAAAGTTGTAATTTGTGATCCTGTGGTCAATAAATGAAATCTGAATCTGTGTGTGTGTGTGTGTGTGTGTGTGTGTGTGTGTGTGTGTGTGTGTGTGTGTGTGTGTGTGTGTGTGTGTGTGTGTGTGTGTGTGTGTGTGTGTGTGTGTGTGTGTGTGTGTGTGTGTGTGTGTGTGTGTGTGTGTGTGTGTGTGTGTGTGAGTGTGTGTGTGTAAGTGTGTGTGTGTGTGTGTGTGTGTGTGTGTGTCTGTGTGTGTGTGTGTGTGTGTGTGTGTGTGTGTGTGTGTGTGTGTGTGTGTGTGTGTGTGTGTGTGTGTGTGTGTGTGTGTGTGTGTGTGTGTGTGTGTGTGTGTGTGTGTGTGTGTGTGTGTGTGTGTGTGTGTGTGTGTGTGTGTGTGTGTGTGTATCTTGTTCCGGAAACTTTTCTTTATACATACTAAAACTCATATACAGTATAGTTTTCAACAACTATTCTACCCTTAACATTTATTGTTGATGGGACAAAAACCTCAATAAGGATCATATACATTTATTTTCAATCAGAGTAGCTAATTTTCCACAGGGAAACGTTTTTTTCATGTATAAGAGGAACTAATAGATATTTCTGGATTGGATCCATATATCAGCTGCTGCTGAATGTGAGCATTTACAAACTCTACTAGGAGAACGAGGAAGCCAATGCCCATTCCAATCAGCAGCACCATGAACATAGCCTATGGAAAGAAAATGGACAGTTATTCATTCGGTGCTAAATGATAAGGTATTGTGGTGGCGATGCATTCAAAGCCGACGAAACTCGTAAAGTCATATACCTTGAGTGGGTTACATGTCATTTGATACTAAGGCGATTTCATACTCTAGACATTTCCGCACCAGTCGTTTTGGTACTAAGACCATATCAAACTAAAAAGTGTATGTGACTCAAATAAATTCCAGATCAAAAAATATTATCCCAAAACCACTGGACTAAAATGTGTGTGTCTGTGTATATATATATATATATATATATATATATATATATATATATATATATATATATATATATATATATATATATATATATATATATATATATATATAATAATAATATATTATATATTTTATATATATGTATATATATATATATATATATATATATATATATATATATATATATATATATATATATATATATATATATATATATATATATATATATGTATATATATATATATATATATATATATATATATATATATATATATATATATATATATATATAATAAATATATTATATATTTATATATATGTAATGTATATATATATATATATATATATATATATATATATATATATATATATATATATATATATATATATATATATATATATATATATATATATATATATATATATGCGGGCCCCGCCCGTCACCATAACCTCGTCTGGTGAAGATGGGAGTCAAGCCCCACAGAGGAACGAAGATTCCCTGAGAACGAGAAGGAAGAATGTTAGGCTGGTAAGGAAGAAGGCCACGCTGTGGCTATGACACTCTGTGCGGGCTCTGCCACTGAATGGAGTGTGTTTTGTGTCAGCTGTATGCGGCGAGACATGGAAGAGGCTTGCATCTCTTGTGTTAGAAGGGAGGCAAGGAATGTGAAGGTAAAGAGAGGGGAAGTGTTAGCCTTACGAGGTTACGAGACATGAT
>JAXIVD010010855.1:0-2500 GCA_036785275.1 Cancer borealis
GTGATGGTTTGTGTTGCTTGGTTGTACCTGGAAAATACTGAGAACAAATGACAGTAATGATGCGTCAGAATCATACATACATCCACATTAGAATTAGTCACGATCATGTATTATTTTGTATTTCTTACTGTTAAAGGAAAGGACATCTAACACTTGGAGTGTGAGTGTGTGTATGTGTGTGTGTGTGTGTGTGTGTGTGTGTATGTGTGTGTGTGTGTGTGTGTGTGTGTGTGTGTGTGTGTGTGTGTGTGTGTGTGTGTGTGTGTGTGTGTGTGTGTGTGTGTGTGTCTGTGTGTGTGTGTGTGTGTGTGTGTGTGTGTGTGTGTGTGTGTGTGTGTGTGTGTGTGTGTGTGTGTGTGTGTGTGTGTATGTGTGTCAACAACAATGAAAATAACAAATATTACTACTATTACTATTTCAAACTAAATTATTCCAAAAGAAATAATAAATATGGCAAAAAAAAAAAGAGACAGTTTTCTGCAGTTTGATCACGTCTGAATGCACAAGTTCTTTACAAGGTGTGATATATCAAAAGGCAGATTATAGTATCATGATTGAGGGATTGAACAAGCACGCAAGCAGTGTGTGGAGGCCTTTCTGCCGTGACCATTCCCTTGGATGTTCCTAGGAAAAACGAGGCATTAGAGACTACAGATAGAATGTGTGTGTGTATATATATATATATATATATATATATATATATATATATATATATATATATATATATATATATATATATATATATATATATATATATAAATAAATAAATAAATAAATATATATATATATATATATATATATATATATATATATATATATATATATATATATATATATATATATACATATATATATATATATATATATATATATATATATATATATATATATATATATATATATATATATATATATATAAATAAATAAATATATATATATATATATATATATATATATATATATATATATATATATATATATATATATATACACACACACACACACATGGATCCTTGACCACCGCGCGTAGACAGAGGGCGATTATCCAGCTGCCCCACGCCGTAGTTGTTGAAGTCAGCGAGCGCCAGAGAGATTGGAGATGCAATGGGGGGCTCGGACATATAAATTATATTTCATGATGTCTTAACTCATCTCCTAATTATATGATATAACTAGGAGATGAGTTAAGACATCGTGAAAGTTTAAGTCTACCCTGATGTCTTAGAGGAGGTGTACGATAGTTTAATGCTCACGAGTGAACGAGGTGAATGTTTGAGTGAACGAGTGTATGGATGAACTCTTGTGTGGCTCGAATGTTTCTGATTCCATTTCATAGCACGTGAGTTCCTGAGTGTTCACATCACGTAGCTTAGTTGATATCCTGCTGCACCAATGTACAGACTACCTCAGTAAAGAGCACCTGCAAACAATTTGTTTTTCTAAGCTGTAGGGATAGAAGAGTCAACTAGTTCCAGTTTCTGTGATTGATATTTCAAAAATTTTAAATGAAATTATAAGATGGATTTCTGATTATAATTTATTTTCAGTATATTAGTTTCATTATGCATCTTAAGGTTTTATAAGATTCTCTATGACAATGAAAGGAAAATTATTAAAGCCCCCTGTCTGAAACAGCCTAGTCCCATAGCCTTCTAAAACAGCCTAGTTCCATAGCTTTCTACAATAGCCTAGTGCCATAGCTTTCTACAACAGCCTAGTGCCATAGCCTTCTACAACAGCCTATTGCCATAGTCCTCTACAATAGCTTAGTGCCATAGCCTTTTAAAACAGCCTAGTTCCATAGCATTCTACAACAGCCTAGTGCCATAGCCTTCTACAAGAACCTAATGCCATAGCCTTCTACAATAGCCTAATTCCATAGCCTTCTACGACAGCCTAGTGCCATAGCCTTCTACAACAGCCTAGTGCCATAGCCTTCTACAACAGCCTAGTGCCATAGCCTTCTAAAACAGCCTAGTGCCATAGCCTTCTACAACAGCCTAGTGCCATAGCCTTCTACAACAGCCTAATGCTATAGCCTTCTACAACAGCCTAATGCCACAGCCTTCTACAACAGCCTAGTGCCATAGCCTTGTACAACAGCCTAGTGCCATAGCCTTCTACAACAGCCTAGTGCCATAGCCTTCTACAACAGCCTAGTACCATAGCCTTCTACAACAGCCTAGTGCCATAGCCTTCTACAACAGCCTAGTGCCATAGCCTTCTAAAACAGCCTAATGCTATAGCCTTCTACAACAGCCTAATGCCATAGCCTTCTACAACAGCCTTGTGCCACAACCTTTTACAACAGCCTAGTGCCATAGCCTTCTACAACAGCCTAGTGCCATAGCCTTCTACAACAGCCTAGTGCCATAACCTTCTACAACAGCCTAATGCCATAGCCTTCTACAACAGCCTAGTCCCATAGCCTTCTACAACAGCCTAGTGCCATAGCCTTCTACAACAGCCTAGTGCCATAGCCTTCTACAACAGCCTAGTG
>JAXIVD010010855.1:7500-10000 GCA_036785275.1 Cancer borealis
TCACCTGTTCTGCCCCGCGTTGTACCATTCCGTTCCGTTCCATTCCGTCCCTTCACACCTGCTGCTGCTCAGTAATTGGAGGGTCATTGCTTCACGTGGGGAAAGATGATGAACGGTTCACCTTGATGGGCGGCACTCAGCAGGGGTGCAAGGGGTGTGAAGGGGTGGTGATAAGGCAGGGAAAAGACACTATACATTCAGACCTCCGCTAATGTAACACGTCAGAGGGCTAGAGGGAAAGGCAAATGTTGTGGTGGTGGTGGTGGAGGACAAGTTAGGTTGACATGTATAGTTATAATATGTTTTCCTCTTTGTCTTTGAGGTCTTGTGGACAGGGTATAAAATATTTTACTTTTATTATGTAAGTTAAGTATATTAAGCTGTCATCAATATTTTAATTAACATAACACATTGTTATCCTTGTGTGTGTGTGTGTGTGTGTGTGTGTGTGTGTGTGTGTGTGTGTGTGTGTGTGTGTGTGTGTGTGTGTGTGTGTGATTACAACGGATTACAAAAGATTACAACAGATTACAAAGATATGATTTACAAAGGATTACAAAGATATGATTTTTAAAAAGATTACAACGGATTACAAAGGATTACAACAGATTACAAAAATATGATTTACAAAGGATTACAACTGAGTACAAAGGAATCCTTTGTAGTCCGTTGTAATCCATTGTAAATAAAATATTTTTAAACCTTTGTAGTCCGTTGTAATCCATTATAAACTGTTGTAATTCTTTGTAATCCTTTGTAAATCAAATATTTGTAATTCTTTCAAAGGATTACAAAGATTTGATTTACAAAGGATTACAAAGAATTACAACAGTCTACAAAGGATTACAACGGACTACAAAGGTTTAAAAATATTTTATTTACAATGGATTACAACGGACTACAAAGGATTCCTTTGTAGTCCGTTGTAATCCTTTGTAATCCTTTGTAGTCCGTTGTAATCCTTTGTAAATCATATATTTGTAATCCTTTGTAAATCATATCTTTGTATTCCTTTATAATCCTTTGTAATCTTTTGTAAATAATATATTTGTATTCCTTTGTGATCCTTTGTAAATCATATCTTTGTAATCCTTTGTAATCCTTTGTAAATCATATCTTTGTAATCCTTTTTAGTCCATTGTAATCCTTTGTAAATCATAACTTTGTAATCTTTGTAAATCATATCTTTGTAATCCTTTGTAAATCATAACTTTGTAATCCTTTGTAAATCATATCTATGTAATCCTTTGTTGTCCGTTGTAATCCTTTGTAAATCATATCTTTGTAATCCTTTGTAAATCATATCTATGTAATCCTTTGTTGTCCGTTGTAATCCTTTGTAAATCATATCTTTGTAATCCTTTGTAAATCATATCTATGTAATCCTTTGTTGTCCGTTGTAATCCTTTGTAAATCATATCTTTGTAATCCTTTGTTGTCCGTTGTAATTCTTTGTAAATCATATCTTTGTAATCCTTTGTTGTCCGTTGTAATCCTTTGTAAATCATAACTTTGTAATCCTTTGTAATCCTTTGTAATCCTTTGTAAATCATATATTTGTAATCCTTTGCACTCCGTTGTAATCCTTTGTAAATCATAACTTTGTAATCTTTTGTTTTCCGTTGTAATCCTTTCTAAATCATATCTTTGTAATTCTTTGTTGTCCGTTGTAATCCTTTGTAAATCATAACTTTGTAATCCTTTGTAATCCTTTGTAATCCTTTGTAAATCATATATTTGTAATCCTTTGCACTCCGTTGTAATCCTTTGTAAATCATAACTTTGTAATCCTTTGTTGTCCGTTGTAATCCTTTCTAAATCATATCTTTGTAATTCTTTGTTTCCGTTGTAATCCTTTCTAAATCATATCTTTGTAATCCTTTATTGTCCTTTGTAATCCTTTCTAAATCATATCTTTGTAATTCTTTGCACTCCGTTGTAAATCATAACTGTAATCCTTTGTTGTCCGTTGTAATCCTTTCTAAATCATATCTTTGTAATCCTTTGTTGTCCTTTGTAATCCTTTATAAATCATATCTTTGTAATTCTTTGCACTCCGTTGCAATCCTTTGTAAATCATAACTGTAATCCTTTGTTGTCCGTTGTAATCCTTTTTAAATCATATCTTTGTAATCCCCTACTCCCCTAGGGATCCGTGGTGTGTGCTGTGTTCGGTGTTGTTTTCTGTGTTCGTGTTTATGATTTTCTTGATTGGCTGTGCAGGATTTGAAAGGGTTTTTGCCAGTTTAAAGACAACATTCATTCATTCCTTAAAGGGCATCACGTAATACCACTCTAAGGACAACATTCATTCATTCCTTAAAGGGCATCACGTAATACCACTCTAAGGACAACATTCATTCATTCCTTAAAGGGCATCACGTAATACCACTCTAAGGACAACATTCATTCATTCCTTAAATGGTATCTCCCAATACCACTTTAAGGACAACATTCATTCATTCCTTAAATGGCATCTCCCAATACCACTCTAAGGACA
>JAXIVD010010856.1:0-12494 GCA_036785275.1 Cancer borealis
GTGTGGAGGAGGAGGGGGAGGAGCAACAGCAACAGCAGCAGCAGCAGCAGCAACGGGGCAGAAGAAGAAGGAAGTGGGAGGGGGATGAGGGGATACAGTGAAAGAAGAAGAACTAGACGGAGAGAAAGGTAGATGAGATGATTAGGCGGAGGGGGAGGAGGTGAGGGGGTGAGGGGGAGAGAAGAAAAAGTGGAGATCAGGAGGAGGGGTGGGGGAGATTGAGAAGGAGGAGACAAGGATGAAGGAAGTGGGAGGAGGAAGGCGGGTAAAGTGAATGAAAAAGAATGAGATTGAGAAAAAAAAGAACGACTGAAAGAGGGATGGAAGAAGTGAACAGAATAATGATGAAGGAGAATGCCAAGGCAGACAGATGTAGGAGTGTTTAGGTGATGATAATGGCGTCACTGATGAACGACTGTGTTAGGACTTAAGTGGATCATGATAAAAATGCAAAAACATCACGATAATTAAGATAACGTAATAATGGTATGTACAAAAAAGGACTTCTAGGTGCGACACTTTAT
The DNA here is from genome assembly GCA_036785275.1 of Cancer borealis. Taxonomy (NCBI): domain Eukaryota; kingdom Metazoa; phylum Arthropoda; class Malacostraca; order Decapoda; family Cancridae; genus Cancer; species Cancer borealis. Next base: position 525 of record JAXIVD010010856.1, read on the forward strand.
TTACAGAGAAACTATTAACAATTCATTATGTAAGGTTGACTGACAATGAGAGCAAATGGAATGTTACTGGAAAGGAAATCAGAGGGAAATGAAAAAATGTTTGCGGTGAAGTGAGCAAAGTGCATTTACCCCCCCTCCCCCCCTCTTCCTTCTTCCATTTGTCTCCGCCGTCCATCCTTTCTCCCTCGTCCCAGCTTTCGTTTGGCATATTGATGTGTCCTTCCATTACCTGAGCCAGCGACGTGGAGTGTACTTCTCCCGTCACCTGGAGGCGCCGGCAGGTAGCCAGCCAATAAGCTGGTCGTTGGTCTCGCCGCGCGGTGCACAAGGAGTCAGCTGCCTCCTCCTCACAGCCTCAACGCTCACTTATTAATTTATATATTTTCTTTTTTAGTCTCTTACCCGTTGTTTTTATTATCACTCTAGTGTACTAATGAAAGAAGATACGGTGAGGATATTGTCGAACTTCCTCCACCAGTGTTTATAGTTTTGCTGAAATTGTGATGAAAACTGCCACTAGGCAACGCACGCCCCTGCAACTGCCCTGCCTGAGGGAGAGCCACATCTCACCCCCGTCCTTCCTGAGGCGGATGGACAGTCTGCAGCAGGGAAGGTTCTCGCCTCTTCATAAAGCGGCCCGGTCTGGGTGACACAAATGCCAAATTACAAGAGGAAGTGTGAGTTACACTCGTCGCTCGCCCTGTTTTACGGTCTCGCACGATTTAATGTTGGTGATGTGTGCTGGGGTGGCCAGTGTTTAGGGGAAGGGGGTGAGCGCTCCCTCCAGCACCCTGCGTAGCTCCTGGCAGGCTGTCGGTAGGCGTGTGATTGGTTTTGGAGTCAGTATGATACAAGGAGATGAAAGCCATATAGGATTCCTGCCAAGCTTCCCGCCTGAACCAGACCTAGAGATTAGCGTTTCATCTCTCAGGCGTCACTTGAGACCTTTTCTCAGGAGGAAATACTAGACTTCGCGTTGGTTTTAAATGTAGTGCACTCTGCGTCAACTACTGGCCTAAAGCCGAGTCAAATCCTAGACTGGTCGGCGTTCCGGCTGCTGTCGATAGAGGCAATTTGAGATCAAATGCCAAATACTGATCGCTGTACGAGCCGTCACTTTACCGTCCTCGTAAGGCACGCTAACTGGCTATTCGTCCGACGCGCCGAAAGGGAGATTGCCAGGGTAAATATCCATCTGAAGTGACAGGTAGGAGCGCTGACGAGGGGCAGGTGGCCGTGAAGAGGAGGCAGCGCGAGTAATGGGAAACGTTATGCCGTCACCGCGTGTACCTCTGATGCGTGGGGCACCTGCGTGTACTTAATGCCACCACCCTCATCATGCTACACTCACTCAAACATACACCTCTTGCTATATCTATATATATGTTTATATATATATATATATATATATATATATATATATATATATATGTATATATATATATATATATATATATATATATATATAATATATTATATATATATATATATATATATATATATATATATATATATATATATATATATATATATATATATATATATTTGTGTGTATCATTATTATTGTTATTATTATTATTATTATCATTATCATTATCATTATTATTATCATTACTATTGTTATCATTGTTATTATTATTATTATTATTATTATTATTATTATTATTATTATTATTATTATTATTATTATTATTATTATTATTATTATTACTACTACTACTACTATCATTATTAGTTATCCTTATTAAAGCACTGTAAGTGGTGACCCAATAATTACAACAAGAAAATGTTAGCAATATAGGTACAATTATTTGGGTATAAACATTAAATTTAACGCTTCGTATTTTAAGGTTTTGTTTCTTTCAATATGCACCATACTTTTGTATATGGGAATGTCTGCTTAGTTCTGCAGCCAGGGAGGAAGGAGGAAGGTGGAAAATCCCTCCAGCCCTTATGAGTGTCAGCTCCTTGTATGAACAAAAGCTATGCATCAACGCCATGTGATATCGGCTTCATAAATACACACATGTGCCGATATTTTAGAGTTGGCATCCACTTTGCGCTTAAAGTACTCACAATGTGCGTGAAGTGCATGAGTGTAGTTGTGAGGATGACAATGCTGTCTTATCAATTTATATTTTTTTGGTAACAAGACTGTGTGTGACGATAACGCGACTGTTAACAAAGACATTCTGTAGATTCGGAAACTAATTGAGCGGGAAAGTGTTCAACCAAGTCTGATAACACATAACCCTCACAGCTGTGTCATCATGTATACAAGTGATGCCAAGCTTGCTGGTTCACAAGGCAACATATGACATCGCCAAGCGGCTACACCTGCCTTGACCTTCACAGATCATTTCGCACATGATATTGATTCAACCTACCTGTTACTTTACTCTTCGTATTGCTCTCTTCTTACTTTTCACTACCATCCTCCAGCTTTCCTTCCTTCCTCTTATCATGTCCTTTGCCTTCACTCTCGACTTTAGGCAGCAGACCTCCCTCCTCCTGAGACCTCCCTCATTAGACTTCCAGCGATGACTGTTTTCAAAAATTTTACTTATCCCTCTTGATTTTTCTGACTTCCTCTTCAATTCCTTCTCACTCTAGTTTAATTATAGCCAGTGGTGACTTTTCCTTACATTTAATTGTCACTTTTACGACTGATGTTTGATTCATTTGCAAGATTAGTCGAAAGAGAGGGTGCTGAAGACATGTAAACAGGAGGAGGAGGAAGAGGAGGAGAGGGGATGAAGAGGTGGAAGAGGGGGTGGAAGGAGAGCCACGCCCAGGTGTTCAGGAGTGTTGAGTGAGTTTGGTTTTCATTTCCTAATTCGCTCCGTCAACAGCTTTCTGAGAGGCTTGCACATTGCCACATCCTTCACTTGTCTCAATATGCAGGTGTTTTTGGCGCCTCTACCCGAGAAGAATATGGCGTTGTTATTATTTTCTCTCGCTACAGCTTACCCTGCAACACACACACACACACACACACACACACACACACACACACACACACACACACACACACACACACACACACACACACCTACTCTGTCAGATGAGGAAATACAAAACTATTGCCATTATTCGGACAGATAGACAGATTGACAGACATTGACAAACGTATAGTAGACAGTTCGGAAAATAAAATCATTCAATAAAAAATTTTGTTGATCATATTATCACATTTTGTTAATATAATTTGTTGATTTTTTGTGTTTCATTCTTTACGATGGTACTCATTAATTTATATTCGAGATTTTTTCTTCTTCTACCTTCTTTATTTATAAGTGGAATATGTGATGTAAGGAAAGACAAGATGGAGTGGTAGTACTTTATTTTCTTTTACGTTTCGATAGAGTCTTCCTCCTTAGAGAGATTGAAAACTCGAAACGTTAGAGAATGTAAAGTATCACGGCTCATTCTTGCGTTTCTCTATAGCTCTTATTCCGCCGGTTTCATTTTTCAACAGGTAAAGTTCTTATTTTCTCCCATATATCTATACATTTTCATTGATTTCAGTATGTTTCCTTCCTTCCCTCATATTCCTCACGGTCATCCTTGGTGATTATTCTGCTATTTATCATTTTCTTTACTCTCATATTTTATTTCCGTATTTGTATTTCTGGTCTTACTTCCTCTCCCTATTTTTATTTCTCCTTTACCTTCTTTCTACTCTTCTTTCCCCCTTCTCGTAATCCGGTCATTACCTCATAATTTTGGCCAAATACCTGTGATCTTCCTTCCTAAAGTGGATAATGTTAAGGATAAGCGTTTTGAGGAAGGGAGACGTTAGGCGGACGCTCGAGGAAATAGCTGGGTATTGGTGGATAGCTGGATACCTATAGGGAATGCTTCTTAGTACTCGGTTATCCCGTGTTAGGAGCGACTAAAGACATATAAGAAGCATTTAAGAGATAATGTGTTTCCTTTAATTAATTAAGGGCTACTAAACCTTCTCTGGTGGTGAAGGTTCATTTGGTTCGCTTAATTAATATACATTTGGTGTGAAGAGTGTTGGAGGTGAGGTGGCGAGTGGGCTAGGAAATGGTCGGTGCCTTTGAATCAATTTAGTAAATGGAGTTTGGTTGGTGAGTGGTTTGAGGCACTGCAGGTAGCGTGAAGCTGGCCATGATGCTGGTACTTATCTACCTACCAATTCCAGCATTACTCTATTTATTCTAACAACTATAGAATAATTTAAAATCACCTGGTGTTTTATTTACGTCAAGGGAGGCTGGCGAAGGGCCAAAATGCATAAGTGAAAAAAGTCCTACCACCACCACCACTCCTCGAAGCACAGAGAAATTTGTTTATGAAACCGTATATTTCCTTGTGCCTTTGTGTCAAGAAAAGTGTGGCGGGTAACATAGGACTTGTGAGATGAAAAATCCACGAACCACTAAAAACATGCGCGCGCCGCTGCCTGCTTGCTTGCCTGCCTCTACAAGCCTTGGAGGACACGGGCGGGATGGCAATCAACAAACATAAGGAAAAAAAGTCTTTCACATGATGGTATTGCAAGAATATTAAGACTGATTGGACACACACACACACACACACACACACACACACACACACACACACACACACACACACACACACACACACACACACACACACACACACACACACACACACACACACACACACACACACACACACACACACACACACACACACACACACACACACACATACACATACATTACAAAAATATGGTTACAGTATAAGTAATGAAAAATAATAGGAAAACGAGCAAGGAAATGCCAGCGAGACTGAAAGGCTGCAGGCAAGGGCACAGGAGGGAGGCAGGAGGGCTTGAGGGTGGGATGAGTGGGGTAAGATAGGAAGGGAGTGTCGGGAAGTCAGTTAGGGAGTGGTAAGGAGACACAAGGCTGATGCTGCTGATGATGTTGATGATACTTCTGATGAGCCATGAAGATAAACTGATATTACCAGTGAACGAAGAAACACACCTTGCACAACAACACCGTGAACACTCCTTTTCGTGGAAGAGGTAAAGGTCGGGGAGGGGAGGGAAGGGAAGAGGGGTGTTCCGTGCCACCCCTCTCCCCCAGCCTCCTGCACGACACACTCCTTAGGACGCCATTAAGCCCCTGGCCAGCATCGCTAGTCCTCCGCGGCGGCTCCAAACTGACTTGCGGACACACGGACCACAGCAGCCGCCATCAATACGGCTCAGGGTCGAAGAAAGAACGAAAGGAACTGAAAAGAAATAGCCCTTATCCGATGAAAACAATTGCTTAGCTTACTTTACCCCCTCCCTCCCTTCCTCTCTCTCTCTCTCTAATTCTCTCTCTCTCTCTCTCTCTCTCTCTCTCTCTCTCTCTCTCTCTCTCTCTCTCTCTCTCTCTCTCTCTCTCTCTCTCTCTCTCTCTCTCTCTCTCTCTCTCTGTGCTGAGCTGCAATTGCCTTTGAAAAATGTGAAGTGAGGAGGAGGATTTCGGAAAGGACAAGGAGGTGGGGATATGAGGATTAATGTTCGGACGGGAATTAGTGGAGGTAAATCCCCAATATATCCCACGGCTATCATTGGTCATATTTCTTCATTATGAAAGCTGGCGGGGAGGGAGGACATGGGGAAGGAAGTATATTTGAGCATTGTCTCTCTCTCTCTCTCTCTCTCTCTCTCTCTCTCTCTCTCTCTCTCTCTCTCTCTCTCTCTCTCTCTCTCTCTCTCTCTCTCTCTCTCTCCCTCTCTCCCTGTTTCTCTTTCTCTTTCTCGCTGTGTGTGTGTGTGTGTGTGTGTGTGTGTGTGTGTGTGTGTGTGTGTGTGTGTGTGTGTGTGTGTGTCTGTGTGTGTGTGTGTGTGTGTGTGTGTGTGAAATATAGTACTTTATTGAGTGGTGTCAGTGCCCGCGCTGGTATCCATTACGCCTTGGCTTAGTGTAAAGAACAGCTAATGGTTCTGTAGGGCTACTACTTCTATCTAAAGACATACGCAAACACACACACACACACACACACACACACACACACACACACACACACACACACACACACACACACACACACACACACACACACACACACACACACACACACACACTTCTCCATACATTCTCCAGCTACAGCACGTGTATAGGATTACTTTTTGTGTATTTCTGTCTTTGCTTTGTTTAATTTTTGTCGTTTGCAGTATTTTCTCTTTCTTTCTATATATTTTTTCCTTTTCTATTGTCCTATTTTTGTTCCCTTTCTTCTTACACACATTTCCCTTGTCATCTCTTGGTGTTCTGTCCTTCTTTCCCTCTTTTCTCTCCCTCCCTTTCTCCTTTCCTTCCTTCCTTTGTTCCTTCCTTCCTTCCTTTCTTCCCTCCATCAGCCAAGAACTGTCACCAAAGCCGCTTGTTTATAACCTGGAATTATGGCGAGTATGGTGTCTGGATGGGACTTTCTCTGATTCACGGCTAGATTTTTTGTTATTATATTGCCCAGCTAGATATTAAGTCTTATTTCCCGCCATATTCTTGTCCACGACTTTTCTTTTTCCTCTCGTTCGTTGTCTAGTTCACAATTTTTTTTTTTATATTATTTCTACTGACCTTTTCATTTATATTGGGATGATTTTCCTATTATGGATATATATGAATTTTCTCTCTTCTTAAGGTTTATTTTGAGGTGAACAGCGCTTGCTTTAAGGTATATTCTTTTCACTGGTCAAGTATTTTAGTAGATAATGTAGACTGATTCTGCTTCAGTGAATATAATGCTGCCTCGATCAGCCCTGTTCTCGAGTACATCATACTGAATTATGGTGTGGAAATTGCACCTTTTATGGTTTGTGTCGAAAAACTTGCCGATAATGATTGATAACGACCTTGTAATACTTACGTTCCATTATTTCATTATTCTGTGGTTGAAACTATCTGAATTAAGTTTCATCGTACACACACACACACACACACACACACACACACACACACACACACACACACACACACACACACACACACATGCACACATACACACACGCACACACATGCACACATACATGTGTGAGAGAGAGAGAGAGAGAGAGAGAGAGAGAGAGAGAGAGAGAGAGAGAGAGAGAGAGAGAGAGAGAGAGAGAGAGATTGCAAGGGGAGGAGAAAGATTCAGCATCTGTAAAAGGAAGTAAGAAAAAAAAGGACAAGTTCAACGGGTTGGATAAAGGTCAGTTAAACAGGACCAAAGCAAGTCGGGGTGAGCGGGGTGCATGGGGCGTGAGGGGTGATGGGGGAGGAGGGGAAGAGAATGAAGGGCGGGGCAGAGGGCAAGGCACAAGAGAAGGAATTTAAACAAGAGCCATGCACAACGAGGCTCGCCCACGGCTTTGCAGGGGTCACTGGGTCAAACTTTATATATACTCGAGTTATTTGAGTTGGTGTCGAATCACTCAAGGGCGAAAATCAGGTCACAAGTGCCGGTATTGTTATCAAAGGATCAGTTTCTTGCTAAGGTTGTCTGTGCGTGGGGAGAAGAAGGGAACATGTGTGAGATAGGAGAGAAAGCGAGGATGAGTGGAGGCTAAGTTAGGTAAGAAACAGTATTGTCATGGAGTGGTTGGGCGAGGTCAGAAACACAGTGTTGGCACGAAGAGGGTGACGGACCAGACAAAGGCATATAGAGGAGGTGGAGTATGAAGTATGTTATGGTGAGGCTGAAGGTGATTGGACGCCCGCAGCTGGATGGGGTTGTACTAGAGGTGGTGCATGCAGCAGGGCGGAGGGGAAACCTGATGAAGCAGCGAGTGGTCTTTGTGCTGAACTGATCAGGATGCACACACACACACACACACACACACACACACACACACACACACACACACACACACACACACACACACACACACACACACACACACACACACACACACACACACACATGTTTGCTGTAAAGCAGAACAGAATTAATTATGATAATCATAATGTTATATGTATATGTCTGCTGACTTAGGAGTAATGAGACTTTTAAATAACAAGAGGATTTGTAACGAAATTGTAATTCTGAACAACTTTACACATAGATGCAAATAATTATGCTATTCGCTATGAATATTATTGATAAATTTGTATGTCTCGTTCCCTGCGACCCATCCCTTCTGTCTGCTGTAAATGTTAGACTCCACAGCGAAAAAAAGAAAGAAATACCAAGCAGTTATGTGCTGATCATCTAATAATTCGAGTTAATTTCAAACATTATGCTGTCGTTTTTGGAGTTAATTCAGCGAATACGAAAACTGCAGTGTTCATAAAACTATACATATGCACGCATATCACTTGCTGTATGATGTGTTTACATATTCCTGCTGAACATCCGCATTGTGTGCTTACACACACACACACACACACACACACACACACACACACACACACACACACACACACACACACACACACACACACACACACACACACACACACACTGCCCTATGTTCATGAATATTGCAGTTCCTGAATCTCAAGTCACTTACCCTTTGTATGTAGTTCAGCACTTTAAACTCAAATAAACACGTGATCTGGAACTTCCCTCGCCTTTCACATTATGAAACAAACACAAGCGGCATTTTATGCAAACACTCCTTCTGTATTTCAAAATATCCATGATATTCCCCCACAGCAATAGGAAGGATGCGAGAGTATTGGAAGCTCTAAGTGCAGCGTCCCGCATAAAGATTCCCTCCTCAAGGTCTTAGGAGTATCGGCGGCGGGAGCTTGGCGGAGAAGCAAGTTGAATCTTTCACGTAAATATCAGTGAAGCAAATATCAGTCTTTTTAATACACACACACACACACACACACACACACACACACACACACACACACACACACACACACACACACACACACACACACACACACACACACACACACACACACACACACACATTTGTGAATATATATAAATAAATATATATATATATATATATATATATATATATATATATATATATATATATATATATATATATATATATATATATAAATACATACATATGTATGTATATATATTTGTTTATACACAAATATATGTTCATGTATTCCGTCTCCTTATCCCTTCTCTTTCATGCTTTCTTCTCCAAAGGCACCAACAACAAAGGAATATTTTTACAAGTTCTCTCCTGGTCTCTTTCATCTTGTTTGTTACTCTTAAAGTTATACATGAATAGAACATTACTGAATCTTAGAGTTCAATGGCTTAATTTTTCTGGTCTTATAGATTTGGTGATTATTATCGTAATTAACTTTTGGATAATTATTCCCCTTTTCTTCCCAGACTACATCGAAGAAGAATCCATATTGTATAGATATATTTATTAAGCTACTGAAAGAAGCTCTCATAATAATGGATTTAGCTGCAAGGTTTGAGAATTGAGACTATTTTTTTTACAAGTGATATATTTACATTTGTGTTATACTTGGCGTTCAGCACACAAGAACTCTGTGTCCGTAAAACATATCTGAACTTTACTACGGTTTGTGTTTTACATGATGCAGTCTCTATATAAGAACTCATTAGTGTTCATACAGCATACATTATTTTCTTTGTGTGTGTGTATGATAGTATTTTATTGTAATTCTTTGTGTTATAACATTATCATTGTAATGTATCTTTCTTGCTCAAAATATTTGAACGAACTACGTCTATATGTTCATCATTTAACTTGTACATCTTCTCAAGGCTGGTATTCTAATATAAATCATCCCATCGGTGTGGCATTCAAAGTGTCATTACCATTGTCATTCTTGTAATATTATGAAGACAAATATGGTGAAAAAAGACTATATTCTGCCACAAGGTAAAACTATCGGTTCAATTCAGTGACTCGTCTGTTATTACGTGTTGTTGTCAGTGTTTGCAAGATGTTTGTTCGATTTGGCTTTGGTAGTGTCTTGTTTGGTTGTGATGCTCCTCGTGTATCGCTTGAAATTGTTTACCTTGCGTGTGTGTTTTGCTACTCCCACGAATATTGATTTGTCATCTGTTGTTAAGGTTATCGGCCGCCGTGGAGGGAAACAAAGAAAAGTATTTGGAGTCTAAGAAAAACATCAACTATAAAAAGCCTGATCGCTGTCTTGAACTAGCACCGCGCTGGTCTGAGGGAGGGAGGAGCTTCGAGGGCAGGAGCGTGAAGCGGGAAACCACTAGTAAGCTCTCGTCTACGATTGGCTAGTACCGGTGGGGTTGTAGCGTGCGTTGATTGGTCCTTGGGGGAGGGAAGCGTGACGCATCTCCACATGTCGTCACCCTTCAAGTGCAGCAGATCCTACTTTCACCTTTCTAGCTGCTCTACTTGTACTTGTCTGGAAACTACTCGTGATGATGCGAGGTGATGTTCCACGTACCTTGATAGCGAGTCCGTTATTGATGCATTAGTGAGAAAATAGTAAAATATTGGTATGGAATGGTAAAAGTAATGTTGCAGAAAACGAGTGATTATTTAGTTTTAAGCCGGTGGATTTATTATATGTTGATTCAAGTTTGTGAAGCATTTAACATCGAATCGTTCATAAAAAGAATATGTAGCACTATTTCTCTGGTAACCTCATCACAGAAATATCATTTTTACAACACATTATTAAAATTCGATCATGTGTGTGTGTGTGTGTGTGTGTGTGTGTGTGTGTGTGTGTGTGTGTGTGTGTGTGTGTGTGTGTGTGTGTGTGTGTGTGTGTGTGTGAGTATGTGTGTGTGATTTTCACACCCTTTTCTTGTTATCTCGTGGTTTCATTGTAATTTCTATAATTATCTCACACTCACTCTCTTTTTTCTTCTCTCTCTCTCTCTCTCTCTCTCTCTCTCTCTCTCTCTCTCTCTCTCTCTCTCTCTCTCTCTCTCTCTCTCTCTCTCTCTCTCTCTCTCTCTCTCTCTCTCTCTCCCCCGCATTATCATTTTGGTTTTCTTACCGTTGTTTTTTCCTGTTGCTTCACGTTTCCGTTTAACATTTTCGTGCCTGCATTTATTTCATTCCTCGTGTTCTGTTTCTGAATAATACCTCCTCCTCCTCCTTCTACTCCACCTTCTCCTCTTCTCTTCCTCCTCCTCTTTCTCCTCCTACTCCTCCTTCTCTTCTTCCTCCTCCTCTTTCTTCTCCTACTCTTTATCCTCCTCCTCATCCTCTTCCATACTTCAGCTCTCCTGCTCCACCTCCTCGTCCTTCTCCTCCTCTTCCTTCTCACTAGGACGCACTTGCTAAAATTAAAACATGTCAACCAGACGACGAAGAGAAAATGGTAGATATATATTTTCAGGCTGAGCATAGAACTTCCTCCCAAGAATTCATGGAACAGCCACCCATTTTTTTTTTTTAGGAAAGGAGGAGAGTTAAATGTTTGCAAACTTTCCTTATTGTCGCGTGAAAACTGCCTTCCTTGTTTACTGCGAGCGTCTTCCACCATTCAGGGAGTATAATGTTCTGCAGGATGTTAGAAAGTCATTGTTATAAAGATATGAAGTTTGGCATCATGTGTATTAGTGTCTTTCTGGTGACGTACATACAAAATCAGCTTTGTTCACAGCAGTAAAATCCACTTAAGGTTTATTGCGTAATGGACGGTTTTAAGCTTCTAATAGTACCGCGACTCGTGTTAAGGTGAAAAGTTAAAATGAGTGACAGTTCCGTATTCTGTACTCAATCACGTGTAGGTCATCCATGTCGAGGGAGGAACAGCGCCGTCAATTATTTACCTATGTGGCAGTTGGTCTTCTGTAGACTTCATAATTTCAGTTGTGATGGCATAAATTGAGGGTTCTGGCAGTCTGCTGATGGTGATATCGTTGTCACAAGTACGTCATAAAAGGAGTAGAGAGCGGCGGTGGTGATGTCGTTGTGTCTCATTGTTATTTGACGTTAAACTCATTACTTCAATTATATTTCGTAGAATGAGTTTGCTCCATTTATGTCTTGCATCAAGTATTATACAAGGCATTAAAAGAAAAACTGGATTACAGACTATC
>JAXIVD010010857.1:0-12493 GCA_036785275.1 Cancer borealis
CTTTCATATTCATCCCAAACTCCTTCTCCTTTTTCCATCCCTCCCCGAAACCACCTCTCTCTCTTCCTCATTGGACTGTGCTTAATTCACCCACGAGCTGGATCAGTAGCCATTACCTGCCCGGAGAGAACTTAGCGCTCACATATTCCAGTCAATAGGTAAGGCTGTGACCTTCCACATACCACAAACCCCAACGAAGGAGGACTGTAACTGCTCGCTCATTAGGTAGAACTTTGCACCTTCAGCGGGGCTCGAACCTCCCGCCCGGCGAGTGCAAGCAAGGATGTTACCACTACGCCAGTGAGCTGTGTGTGTGTGTGTGTGTGTGTGTGTGTGTGTGTGTGTGTGTGTGTGTGTGTGTGTGTGTGTGTGTGTGTGTGTGTGTGTGTGTGTGTGTGTGTGTGTGCGTGTGTGTGCGTGTGTGTGCGTGTGTGTGTGTGTGTGTGTGTGTGTGTGTGTGTGTGTGTGTGTGTGTATGTGTGTGTGTGTGTGTGTGTATGTGTGCGTGTGGGTGTGTATCGGAATAGATGTTTTTGGTACCGGGGCCTGGTCACCGCGTGGCTTGGAGGAGTAGAGGTAGCGTGGATGATACTGGAGGTCTTGTTTGAAACACACACGGCTTGATATAGATGATATATTGAAAACACACTTGATATAGATATAGAAATATACAGTGACTATGACCTTAGCCTGCCTTGAGAGAGATGATGACTTGTTGATGGTGGTAGCGAGCTGAGAGATGATGAGCTACTCGACAGAGTGGAGGCCGGAGAGGAGTGAGCGAGAAGCAGGTGCTGGCGGGCGACTGGGAGTAAGAGTGGGTGGAGCCAAGGGGTCGCGCGGTTAAAAATGCGCGACTATGATTGGCCTGAGTTGACCTGTGATGACGTCAAACTCACAGAGCGTTCCTGATTGGAAGCGGCACGTGTGGCCTCTGACTGGCATGTGAATTCTAGGGGGGAATGGAAAATTCCCTTACCCGCACACACTCTCTCTCTCGGCTAAAAACAATGAATATCTTAAAACTAATTAACAATGATATACAGATATGCTATGATACAAATACTTCCCCCTTGGAAGCATACATCCTCGTATGTCGAGCTAAAGAATACAATCAGAGAGGGGGGCGATGAAATACATTGAATACAATACAGAATACACAATAAGACTAAGACATAATACATGATAAAAAATACATGAGACATGAACAAGATCAGGATGTAGCCTTTACATACATAATTTATACAGTTGGACAGGAATGAAAGGAAAGATGAAGGAAATGGCTAGTAGACTGGACGAGACCGGAGCTGATATTTAGGTGAGGATGAGATGGGGGATGAAGGTGGCTGACTTTCAACAATGTCAGGAGCATTTTCTGGTAGTGGAGAGGTAGGTTCGAAATCGAAACCACGATCAACCCTTTTGAGATGGTCTCTATGAACAAAGTTTTCACTGCCTGAACTTAGGTTTCTGAGTTTGAACTTGTGACCGGCCATCTTTTCGATTACACGGTGAGGTCCGTTGAATCGGGGATCGAGTTTAGAGTGGCGGTCTTGGACTTTGGTGAACACGATGTCACCAATCTCGATGTCATGCGGTTTAGCGCGCTGATGCTGTTTATGCAGCATAGATTCCTGAGAGGCGGTAAGTCTGTCACGGACGGACATATGAATGCGCTGGAAAGCTGAAACGCGATTCTGAACATAATCGTCAACGTTGTATAGAGGACGAGGGTCAGAGGAGAGAAACTCATATGGGAGTCTTTTGTCAGAGCCATATAAAATGAAATGTGGAGACTCGTTGATCGATGAGTGAATCGCAGTGTTAAGAGAGCATGCGACTAGGGGAATGTGATCATCCCATGAAGAGCTTGAATTGGCAATGAAGCGTAAGATGTCGAGAATTCGACGGTTTGCTCTCTCGACTTTTCCGTTCGCTTGAGGGGAATATGGAACAATGTTGCGCTTTTTAATTTGAAATGACTCGCAAACAGCTTTGAGGATGGCATTGTTGAATTCGGTGCCATTATCTGATGGAAGTACTTTAGGAGATGCATACCGGCATATGACTTCATCTATCAGTGCTCGTGCAATTGAACGTGCAGATTTGTCTTTGAGAGGAACCAAGATGCTGAAGCGTGAAAAACTATCGATACAGACGAGCAAATAGTGAAAACCGTTCTCCGTCAGAGGGAGTTTCAAAATATCGACTGACAGACTGTCCCAAGGAGCATGAGGGATAGGATATGGGAGGTTCGGAGACTCATGATGGAGAGAGGGACGATGCTCAGCGCATGAAGCGCATAAGAGACAATGACGGGTGATGTCTTTCCTCATGGAAGGCCAGAAATATGATCTTTGAGCCTGTTTGAATGCTCTATCTTTGCCTGGATGACCGGCAAGAGGGGAGTCATGAACGTGATACAAGATAATAGGGACAAGAGCTTCTGGAATGACAAGCTGAGATGCATGATGTAATGAATCGTCCTCAGAAATGAGAGAACTAGATTTATAGAGGACATTGTCTTGAAGCAAAAAGGAATCTGGGGAGAATGGCAAGCTTGGAAGGTTACTGGCATCACCTGATTCAAGATAATAAATGAGACGTTTGCAGAATTGATCAGACCTTTGAAGGGATTTGACTTCCTCAAGAGTGGGGAGTGACTGTGAAGTTGTGAGCAGACTGACAGGAGCGACATGACGGGACAGAGCGTCAGCGACAGAATTAGCTTTACCTGGGAGGTACGCGAATGAAGGATTGTACTCTTGAACAGTGAGTTGCCAACGGGCAAATTTTCCGGTTAAACTGGTTCCTTTGAATAACTCTGTGACAGCAAAATGATCGGTTAGAATGTGGATCTTATATCCGAGTATGATGTCTCTGAAGTGACGAAGAGACCAAACGACTGCGAGAGCTTCGCGGTGAGTGACACTGTAGTTGCGCTCAGCAGCATTGAGCAGACGACTGGCAAAGGCAACTGCGCGTGATTTACCATTTTCATCTCGTTGCATGAGGACAGAACCGATACCGATGTTTGATGCGTCAGTGCAAAGAATAAACTCCTTATTGAAATTAGGAAATGCGAGGACAGGAGCGTTGCATAAGGCTTGCTTGAGGGTAGCGAATTCTTTCTCACACTCGTCCGTCCATGCGAATGTTACATTCTTTTTAAACAATGATGTGAGAGGTTGAGCGATTTTACTGAAATCTTTGATAAATTGCCGATAAAATCCTGCAAGGCCAATGAAACTACGAACGTCATCAGCAGAACTAGGAGTAGGAAACTGTGATATCGCATGAATTTTATCGTCAAGAGTGTGGATGCCATCTTTGTCAACCTTGTGGCCTAAGAATTTGATTTCACGTTTGAGGAACTGACATTTACTGAGTTTAAAAGTTAACCCAGCCTTTGCAAAACGTGACAGAACGTCTGAGATGGTTTCGAGGTGTTCGGGAAGGTCCTTTGATGCGACTATCACATCGTCTAAGTAACAAAACACCGAAGAGCCTAAGAGGCCAGAGAGAACTGAGTTCATGAGACACATGAAAGTTAAGGGACTATTACGTAAACCCATGGCCATACGTTTGAAAGCGTACTGGCCAGATGATGTGGTGAAAGCAGTGTAGTGCCGTGAACTTTCTTCTAGCTCGACCTGGAAGAAACCAGACTGAAGGTCGAGGGTGGAAAATACACTGTTTGAATCACCTATTGACTGGAGAAGATCAGACAAGATTGGCATAGGGAATCGATCGGGTATCGTCGCGGCGTTTAAACCACGGAAATCGACGACTACTCTCCACTCACCATTGGACTTAGGAACTAGAAACAGCGGGGTATTGAATGGTGATGCCGCTGGCTCTATGATATCCTCGTCCAGCATGCTTCTGACAGCGTCGTCCATTAACGTCCTGCGGCTGTGTGGGATGCGATAAGCCGGGACGTAGATGGGTGTCGAGCCTGGGGTGAGGTGGATGGAATGACGAACAGCATCGGTCTTGCCCAGAGGTTCACCCGGAAGAGAGACACATGACCTGAAAGTCGATAAGAGGGCAAGTAAATCTGTTTTTGTTTCAGGAAAATCAACATCACCAATATACTGGTCAAGAAGAGGAGGAGGAGAATCTGAGGCAGTTGGTGAAGACATGGATGTGTGACAAGGAGATGAGGTGACAGGGGTGACAGGGGCAGGATAAGGGAGAACTTCGCCTAAAGTCACGCCAGATTGAAGGGATATAGGGTGATTCGTGAGATTCTGAATGGCAATACAGCAAGAACTATCCTTGTCTAGGGTTGAAAGAACTGACTCGAGAGCGACACCATTCACTCGGGCAGAGTCGGGCAAACATAAGATGTCTGTCCCGGGGGGCACACCTTTGACGACGACGCGCACCAAACAGAGGTGGGTCTGTGTGACTACCACAGAGGAGGTCAACACAGCTTTCCTGAGTCTGGTGTTCGAGAGGACGTCAGACAGTGTTGTAGGAGAAGAGGGATTGTCGGTGTCGCTGTGCAGCGCTTCGCTAGGCGAGTCGGCTGGCGTAGATGATAAGACAGGATCAGGGATTACTGAGGGTGTCTCGAGCGATGAGGGAGGGACATGAGATGAGTCCTGAGAAGGCGTGTGCATGACAACGTAGACATCAGATGGTGGCGGTGACTCAGGGAAGGGTGAGGCAGAGATGAAGGTGCCATTCTGGGCGATTTGATGAATAGAAGGGAAAAGTGAGATGTTGAAGTGAGACATTGTATGGTATCCTATCAATATTTCAGCTGCAAAACATACATCATCCATGACATAGAAAAAATCTGAGATAGAAGGTTCAAGTGGAGACAAACAGATACTGAGGAGAACCTTTCTATGAGGTATGACAACGTTTCCAGAAATACCACTAACAGTGATGTCTGGTGGATAACTCTGAAACTTGTGCCTTGAGGCGGCAGAGAGTTTTTCAAAAACATGAGTTTTAATGATGTTGACTGAGGCACCAGAATCGAAAAATGCACGGCATTTGTGAGAGGCTAATTTGACGTCAGCAGTCAGACCTTGGAAAAATCCGGAGGATTTAACAGGGACACATGGGAGAGGCACTGTCTGTGCATCCGCGAAAACAACACGTTTATGAGATGACTTACTACCTGCGGTCTTTAGAATGGACTTGAGTGTTACCGAGGAGGTGCGAGGCTCTGGCGCGAATCGTTTCCCGAAGATTGAGAAGACTGCATTTGTTGCTGGAAAAGGCGACATTCCTCAAGTGAGTGACCGCGTTTATTATGAAGGGAGCAGAAGGCATTACTGTTGAATTTATGATAACCTCTTTCGTCAAGCATTACTCGACAGTCCGCTGAGACGTGACCTTTGAGTCCACATCGGTAACATGTTACCTTTCTCGAGTCACGGGAGGATGAACGGTGACGAGAATGAGAGCGTTGATCAGAACGTGACAAATGAGTGTTTGACGGTGGAGATGGGCTCTGAGGGGAGGAGCTTCGGTACTGAGAAAATGGGGGCTTGATTAAGGAATGCGGGGACTGAACTAAACTTACTGGCTGAGGAACAGGTGGCGATTTCTCTGATATTTTCTTGCACAGATCATACAAGAAATCTTCCTTATTGAATTTAATGTCGCTTGCAACGGTGAAGGTTGGTGAATCGAGCTGAACAAGGAACAGGAAATACGACATAAGGCGTTTGAAATCAGTAGAAGATATTTTATTGTTTGCGTCAATCCACTGAGAGGATTTCATTTGCTCTGTTAATTCAGCACTGAGAGAGGATGCAATATTCTCTGCCTTATACACATCATGAGTAGAACGAGCAATATTAGTGAGAGTTTGAGCAATTTTGAGGAAGGAATGAGTTGCACCTAATTTTGAGTGACCAGAGAAATGAGAGATTAATGCTGTGGTGAGTTCATCGTATGTAGAAAAACTGAGGAATTTATCGGTTTTTATGAGTTTTCCCGCAAGACTAGATGGGTCATGACAAATCCGTGATTTTAAAATGGCTAATTTTCCACATCAGAATGAGCTGAGCGACGTGTACATTCATCATTTACACGCCGGACAAAGGCTTGGACTGATTCAGAGTTAGTACCAGAAAAAGGAGGAATTGAAACATTATCAGATATGAGAGTAACCTGAGGTGTGGGTGTGTGAGGTGACTGGTCGTTAGACATCGTGATCACGTTGAGGAAATACACAATGAAACAGAGAAACACTGAGTGTACACAAAAAATGTAGAATAACTAGCACAATAAAGAGAAAAATATAATAAGAACTAAGGTACTTAACTAGCAGAGGACCAAGGAGGTGGAACACGTGGGCGCTGACTGGTCACGTGGTGAATGGGCGTATTTCTGGGCTGCGACACGTGGTGAAGAGCGATGGGCGTCTTGAGGGCGGAGACACGTGGTGAGGGCGTGGAAAACTTGTTTGAGGGGCCACGTGGTGATGGGTGATGACCGTCTTGAAGGGACACGTGGTGAAGGGCGATGGGCGTCTTGAGGGCGTCTTGAGGGCGCCACGTGGTGATGCGTGGGCAGCGAAGATGGCGCGCCGCGAACAAAATGGAGGTAGAGGTGATGGGCGTCTTGAACAGCAGGGCGAGGAGGCTTGTACTCACTCGGAACAGATGCTACTGCAGAAGGGCGACGAAGGAAGCGACTGCAGGGCGTAGAGGAGAACACGAGGTGGGCGAGGCAAGGGCGTGTGTGTAGAGTCACTTACTGGCAGAACGATGCACGTGGTGAGGATAGAGACTTGATGACGGAGGAGGCTGAATCTTGATAATTCGTCGCTTGGAAGAACGAATTCCACCGTTGCACACCAATTGTATCGGAATAGATGTATCCCGTAGCCACCAATTGTATGGAATAGATGTTTTTGGTACCGGGGCCTGGTCACCGCGTGGCTTGGAGGAGTAGAGGTAGCGTGGATGATACTGGAGGTCTTGTTTGAAACACACACGGCTTGATATAGATGATATATTGAAAACACACTTGATGTAGATATAGAAATATACAGTGACTATGACCTTAGCCTGCCTTGAGAGAGATGAGGACTTGTTGATGGTGGTAGCGAGCTGAGAGATGATGAGCTACTCGACAGAGTGGAGGCCGGAGAGGAGTGAGCGAGAAGCAGGTGCTGGCTGGGAGTAAGAGTGGGTGGAGCCAAGGGGTCGCGCGGTTAAAAATGCGCGACTATGATTGGCCTGAGTTGACCTGTGATGACGTCAAACTCACAGAGCGTTCCTGATTGGAAGCGGCACGTGTGGTCTCTGACTGGCATGTGAATTCTAGGGGGGGAATAGAAAATTCCCTTACCCGCACACACTCTCTCTCTCAGCTAAAAACAATGAATATCTTAAAACTAATTAACAATGATATACAGATATGATATGTTACAGATGTGTGCGTGTGTGCGTGTGTGTGTGTGTGTTTGGATGTGTGGGTGTGTGCGTGTGTGCGTGTGTGTGTGTGTGTGTACGAAAGAAAGAGAGAGAGAGAGAGAGAGAGAGAGAGAGAGAGAGAGAGAGAGAGAGAGAGAGAGAGAGAGAGAGAGAGAGAGAGAGAGAGAGAGAGAGAAAAAAAAAAAGAGAGAGAGAGAGAGAGAGAGAGAGAGAGAGAGAGAGAGAGAAAAAGAGAGAGAGAGAGAGAGAGAGAGAGAGAGAGAGAGAGAGAGAGAGAGAGAGAGAGAGAGAGAGAGAGAGAGAGAGAGAGAGAGAGAGAGAGAGACGCTAATCTGTTCTATAGGATGAGGAGGAGGAGGAGGAGGAGGAGGAGGAGGAGGAGGAGGAGGAGGAGGAGGAGGAGGAATGAGAGAAAGCATATTGGCTTATAATGAGTTTATCCTCTTTAGTGTGTACTCCATAGTAACCCACGGGTGTTTGAGTGGAGGAGGAAGAGAAGTACAAAGGAGTACAAAGGTATAACAAACAGCAATCTTCCTACTGGACCTAAAGAGGCTGTTCGTGTGGCTAAACTGCTATTATAATATCTACTTGATAGAAACAAAAGGACAGCAAAGTGGAAGGCTCCTTCCCACCCACCCCTCCCTCCAGCTGAAACTGGCCGGAACAGGAAGTGATACTATGTAACATAGACAAACTATCATGAACTTTATATAGGAAAGTGAAAAAAAAAGACTAATCTACGTTCATTGCTAATTGAAAAAAAAATTACCCAGGAACGAAATACTCAATTTGGTGAATTAATGCCAAGTGCTTATCAAGTTTCTTCTTAAATTATTAAGAGTGATACTGTTAACTATTTGTGTTGGTAGAAAATGTTAAATAGTCACGATTCTATTGAAGAAAAGTGCTTCGCTTCATTCAATCTAAAACGCTTATCAATGATATTGAAACCATTGTTACGAGTGGTGCTTGTGAGATCGGTAGTTACATAGTCATAGGTATTGTTAAAGCCATGAAAAATTTTAGATATCTCAATTAGGTCTCCTCGTAGTCTACGTTTGGATAAACTGAATATGTTCAGCTCGTTTTGTCGTTTTTCGTAAGACTTTGTATTCTCTCTAGCTTATCAATATTTTTTTTTATAGTATATATGGTGACCAGAAATGAACGTAATATTCTAGATGAGGGCGTACAAATGCATTAAATAGTGAAAAGATAACTTTTTCAGATTTATACTCAAAAGTTCTACCGATGAAGCCGACCAGTTTGTTAGCTGTCCTAAGAACGTCTAAACAATGTTTACTTGGTTTAAAATCGTTACTAATAGTTACCCCTAAGTCTTTTTCATGGCTAACTTTATAAAGTTCAGAGGCCTTCATTGAATAATTCGTGTAATGATTATTGTTCCCGATATGCAAAACTTTTCATATATTAATATTGAATGTGCCACTTTTCTGACCAACTGAATAAGATTTCGAGGTTGGATTATAGTTGCATTTGTTAGGCGGTTGTAGTTATTGTACTCGTAATTTATGTATAGTCGGCAAATTTTGATATCTTACAGGTGAGGCCTTCATCGATAACATCGACATAAATAAGAAAAAGAATGGGGCCAAATACTGAGCCCTGTGGCACACCGCTTATAACGTCTTGCAAGTTAGATGATTCACCGTTTATCACAACACGCTGATTTCTCTCAGAAAGCCAGTCTTTAAGCCATTTAAGATTTTTTTTCGGCTATGCCGTGTGATTCAAATTTCTTTAGTAATCGCTTATGAGGATTTTTGTCAAACGCTTTTTGGAAATCATGATAAATGATATCTACCGCTTTTGTATTGTCATAATTGTTCAATACGTCGTAACAAAAGTCAAGCAGATTTGTTAAAAATGGAGGATTGTGACGAAAGCCATGTTGAATATTCTTAATCAAAATGTTGTGTTCTAGGAAACACTAATTTATCACGTATTACAGTTTACAAACTACGGATGTGAGGCTGATTGGTCTCTAGTTATTTGATAGCGCTTTGTCTCCCCTTTTTCTGTATTGACGTAACATTTGCCAATTTCCAAATGTCTGGCACTCTTCCAGAATTTAAAGATTTATTGAATAGTATCGTTGGTTTGCTGATTTGATACTTTGTCTCTTTTAAAACTCTCGGTGCAATATAATCAGGACTGAGGGCTTTGCTTACTTTAATCTTATCAAGTGCTTTAGTTACTGCATCTCCAGTTACAAGCGCTTGCCGTTCACAGCTAATCATTGAATAATTAAGCAAATTATATTCTGCTAAAAAGTCTCTATTTTCAGTATTTATCCAAGATTCCGATATGCTAATAATATGAAAATCGTCAGATGCTGCAAGGGCTTCTAAATCTGAAAACTCCAAGTATGGAGATCTCAGCAAAAGAAAGTTGTTAAGATGTATTCCACTTTGGAAGTCAAATACTCACAGAACATAGTCAGAGGAGTTAGGAGAGCGCTAAACAGCACAGAAGGATTTAGTGGTAGAATGACACTTAGTCTAAGCCAGATGGTAGAAAATTCAGAAGATTGAAGGGCGTGGGCACGAGAGCAAGTTTTGTCGTTGCGTACGTAGGAAGGAACCGAGTAGGAGCTGTTGTCAGTAGCCTGAGACAACTGGGTCTCGGTGAGAGAAAAGAAGATGAAGTTTAGAGGAGGAGAGGTGGTGTTCCACAGATTGAAAATTAGATCTAAGACCGCGAATCATGCATAAATTGATGTAGAAAAAGTTAGAGGAGGTATCAAGAAACCAGGTGTCGCCATCAAGAGAGTGCTCCATCCTGGGGACTTTTTTGGTCCCGTCCTAAGATAGGGACTCTGAGGCAGAGCGTGTTTTTACCATTTGAATACATTTTTTTTTAAAGAGAGTGTGTATGTGTGTAACATGCATTTAAAATAGGTGCAGGGAGAGGGATAGAAACCGTAAGAAGGAAGTTTGGAAATTATGAATATTTGTGCCAAACCGTATTAAAAACTTTTGATTTATCTTAGGTAATAATCAATGTTTCAACCAAAATCCTAAGAGAGGATGACCAACATTTAATGAGGAAAACCAGATCACCAGTGGATCATTCTTTACGAAATCCATACTGACGATCAGAAAGAAAATTGTGATCAGATCATCATCATCATCATCATCATCATTAGCAGTAGCAGCAGCAGCAGCAGTAACAACAACAACCTATATGAGTCCACTACGTGACAAAGGCTTACACCCTTGTGAGCAGATAGTTACTTAGAAATCTTGTTGTTGATGATTAGAGTGAAACGCCTTATAGAAAGAAGAAATCAAAGCTATAAAACGGTAGTTTAAAGGACTGGAGCAGTCAGCCTTCTCAGGAATAGGCTGACTATCAGTAGAATAAAGGTAGATGTTGATAGACAGAAACAGAACAGTTTAATTAAACAAAGTGTTAGCATGGAAGCACAATTACTGCGAGCAGGAGGGACTCCATCAGGACCTTCAGCCTTCTGACGGTCATTACTAAAAAGGGCGTGAAAATCGTCACTACGAAGAATTTTAATAACAGGCATGATGTAGTCAGAAGGTGGTGGTGAGGAAAGACAAATCCAAAATCATCCAATGTTGAATTTTAAACATAGGTCTGAACAAAGAATTCAGCTTTAGAAATAGAAGAGATGGCAGTGGTGTCATCTGTATGAAATAGAGGAAGGATGATGAAGAAAAAAAATGTTGCATGAAGATTTTTTTTGGCAAATTATGATTTCGGCGGAAAGGACATAAGTTTCAGGAATTGGGCGGCAAAGATACTGTTTATGAGCCGTCTCTTTATCCTAGACAGTGCGAGAAAAAGCTGAATAAAGCCAAGGTTTACGAGATTTAGGATTAAAGAAAGTGTGTGACATATATACCTTTGTGTCAGAGACGGTCGGGCTCATTCTGCTTTCAGCATTAAGAAATGGGTCCCTGACACAGAAGCAATAGTCATGCCATGGATAGTCAGAGTAGTGCATTCTCAGGTTCTCCCACTTAAGTAGAGGCGTGATCCCAGACACATCTTCACTTCGATAGATCCAGAGGCAACACTGGAATGAAAGGATTAAATACTGAAAAAAGATCATGATCCGAGGAGCCCAATAGAGAGAACAGTTTAACAGAATAAGCTGAAGGATTAAAGGTTAAGAAAAGGTTAATAATGTTATGCGTATCTCCAAGGTGATCATGAATACGAGTTAGGTGCTGCTCCAACTTCTCGTCAGCACTGAATCAAATACTAATTAGATGAGCAGGTGAGAGGCCCCGCAGGTTACAAGTGTTCGCTGCAACCATGTCATAGCGTCTCACCTGTTTGTACCAGTCTCACTAGGAGGATACGATTACTACAAAGAAGGATGCACTTAGGTAACAGAGGATATTGCTGTGTTGCTACTACTACTACTACTACTACTACTACTACTACTACTACTACTACTATTACTACTACTACTACTACTACTACTACTACTACTACTATTACTATTACTATTATTACTACTACTACTACTACTACTACTACTACTACTACTACTACTACTACTACTACTACTACTACTACTACTACTACTACTACGATTACTACTACGACTACTATTACTACTACTATTACTACTACTATTACTACTATAACTACTACTACTACTACTACTACTACTACTGCTAATATTACTATTACTACTACTATTACTACTGCTACTACTACTACTACTACTACTACTACTACTACTACTACTACTACTACTACTACTACTACTACTACTACTACTACTACTAGAACTACTACTACTACTACTTTTTTTTTTTTTTTACTACTACTACTACTACATTTAAAGATACCTCCACCCTTTTTATTTGCATGGGCTCCACAAATTGGAGGTCATTAGCCTCAACTCTGGTCGCTAATGGCTGTGACATCCAACCATAATATTCTAACCCCTAACCATATCCATCTACCCCTATGTTTACATCCTTATTTAATCCCCTAACCTACCCACCCGTATTCTACTCTCTACCACTGTGGCTTCGCTACTACTTCACTACTACTACTACTACTACTACTAC
>JAXIVD010010858.1:0-12489 GCA_036785275.1 Cancer borealis
TTTTTTTTCTTCTTCTCTCTTTCTCTGAGCTTGATTTTGTTTTCATTTTTCGAGAATTGTTGTGTTACTGTGTCATTCCTTTATTCTTGTTTGTTTGTTTATTGTTTATATTTTGAACTTTTTTTCTGATAGCCAGTTGAAAAAAAATAGTGTCTAAACAACTACGTAATATTCTTCTTTTCCTCCTCTTCTTCTTCTTCTTCCTCCTCCTCCTCCTCCTCCCTCCTCCTCCTCCTCCTCCTCCTCCTCCTCCTCCTCCTCCTCCTCCTCCTCCTCCTCCTCCTCCTCCTCCTCCGCTAACCCCTGAAGCAACTACTCAACGAGAAGCCACAAGGGAGGTGACCACGTCTCTCTCTCTCTCTCTCTCTCTCTCTTCTCTCTCTCTCTCTCTTCTCTCTCTCTCTCTGCGGCAAGCTGTATAATGTAGTGAAGGAATTCCACCTCTTCCTCCCCTCCTCTAATCCTCCTCTTCCTTCCCTCCCTCCCTCTTCCTCCTCCTCCTTCCTCCACCGTGTTTCTTTTTTACAATTAATATTTTCTCTTTAACGTTTATTCTTCCCGATCTATTTTGTTTCGTCATTTTTATTTCATTT
Organism: Cancer borealis; assembly: GCA_036785275.1. Lineage (NCBI taxonomy): Eukaryota > Metazoa > Arthropoda > Malacostraca > Decapoda > Cancridae > Cancer > Cancer borealis. Next base: position 594 of record JAXIVD010010858.1, read on the forward strand.
TTTATTGTTCTTCCAGATTATTTCCGTTTTTTCTTTTCTTTTCTTTCTTTCATGACCCCTTAAATAAACAAGATCACGTGCATGTATACCATTCTCTCTCTCTCTCTCTCTCGTCTCTCTCTCTCTCTCTCTCGTCTCTCTCTCTCTCTCTCTCTCTCTCTCTCTCTCTCTCTCTCTCTCTCTCTCTCTCTCTCTCTCGATTAGTAAACAAAGCATTGAAAGAAAGCTTGTGTTCTTTTCTTTGTTTTTATTTCTAGTGATTCATTTAAAACAATTACTCGTTTAGATTATTTATATATATATATATTTATCCAAAGGCGGCGGTGGATTAGTAAAACTGTATTGTCTTCTTCTTTGTTTTACTGTTGAATTTTATGAGGACGGAAGATGAAAGGAAAGAAGGAAGGAGAGAGGAAGGAAGGAAGGAAGGGATGATAAATAGAAGGATGGAAGAAGCAACATGGAAGGTCTAATAAAGAGAGAGAGAGAGAAAAAAAAAATGGTTCCAAATTGAGAATGGAAAAAATATTGAAACAGAGACAAAGAATTAGAAGAGAGAAGGAAGAAATAAAGAGATGAAGTGGATGAAAAATAGACAAGAATGAGAGAGAGAGAGAGAGAGAGAGAGAGAGAGAGAGAGAGAGAGAGAGAGAGAGAGAGAGAGAGAGAGAGAGAGAGAGAGAGAGAGACAGAGAATACTCCTGTGTCACATACCCCGAAGGAAAGGTTAGGTGAAGGAGAACAACCAAGAACAGTTAGAAAGGAAAGGAGGAAAGGAGGTAGTGTTATCATCCCCTGTTTCTTCTTCCTCCCTTCCTTCTTCCCTTCCTTCCTTCCTTCCTTTATTTTCCATAGTTCCTCTTCCCCTCCTTTTCTCTTCCTGTGCTGATCTTTATTCCTTCCTCTCCCCTTCCTCTTTATCTCGTGTGAGTCTCCATAATTGTTTTCACTTCTCTATGCTGTGTATTTCTTTCTTTCACTTACTTTTTTACTGCATAATTTCAGGTGGAAAGTTAATGTTACTCTCTTGTTATACCTATTATTAATTTCGTTATTATAGTGGGACTTTCTCCTCCTCCTCCTCCTCCTCCTCCTCCTCCCGTAATGCGACAGCTGGGCCATGCCTCGAGGCAGCTGGTCATGCAATTCTGCCACCTGTCACTGCCTGCTCATGTCACCAGAACTATTACTACTACTACTACTACTACTACTACTACTGCTGCTGCTATTGCTACTACTACTACTACTACTACACCATCAATATTATCACCATTACCGCTAGTGACATGATTGCGTGGGTGCCTCGCCTCTCTATTTAAAAGAAACACAGGTGGAGGGAAGCTAATTAATCAACACACCTGTCACTTGCCCACCTGTATCGACTGGGCGTGGGGCGCTTCGGGAGGACACACACACACACACACACACACACACACACACACACACACACACACACACACACACACACACACACAGAAGACCCCCACCTTTGCCGGAGTTGCCGAAAGAGGAAGAACAATGGCCTGGGTTACAGTAAGGTGGATAAAAATGAGTGACAGAGGCGCCTGACCCCTGCACCGCCCCTGCAACGCCCCCCTGCCACCGCCCACACCGCCCGCGAAGATCCCCGTTCCCGTAATGGTCCGGGGCGGCACCTTGTTTCCTTCAGCGCCGCCGGCAGGAAGTCCTCTCTCCCTTACCCCTTTCCTTTCTTCACTCTTTCCTATCCCTCTTACCTATATTCCCTTTCCCTCCTCCCTCCTCTCTCCCTCCATTGTCTCCTGTTCTCCTCCCTTCCCCCTCCTTTTCCTTCCCTAACCCTTTGCCCTCCTTATCCCTCTTCCTGTTTTCTGTTCTCGCTCCCCTTGCCTCTTCCCCTTCCCCTTCCCCTTCCCCTTCCCCTTCCCCTCCATCCAGTCATTGCACAGGTCGACCTTCCGTTACCCCCACATCACCTAATCCACATCCTTGTATCTACCCTTCCCCTCTCCCCTTCCTCCCCCTTTTCCTCCCCACCTCATTCTTCTTTCTTTTCTTTTTTTTCTTTCTTTTGCTTTTGCCTTCCGAGTTGTGCGGGTCATAGCCTGGTTGACCTGACCTTGAGGTGACGTGCAGCCGTTGTGACCTACAAGTTAATTCTGTGGATTTATTGTGACCTCGAAGGAAGGAAATGGTGTGGCTCTGTACCTGTGTGTGTGTGTGTGTGTGTGTGTGTGTGTGTATGTGTGTGTGTGTGTGTGTGTGTGTGTGTGTGTGTGTGTGTGTGTGTGTGTTGGGTTTGCCTCTTAACTTGTCTTACTGTTGGCTTTTATTTTCTCCGTGTTCATTTTATTTGTTTGTTTGTTTGTTTCTTCCTTAAGTTATTTTGAGTTTTATTGCTTCATTTGCACACACACACACACACACACACACACACACACACACACACACACACACACACACACACACACATCCTTCACCACCACCATCACCACTACACACAAATACCCTTAACACCCTCACCACAAATAGCCTCTTGCCCCTCCCCTCCCCCTACCCTCATAACCCCTTTCAGCCACACACACACACACACACACACACACACACACACACACACACACACACACACACACACACACACACACCCTCGTCCATCCATCCATTTCCTTTTACCTTTAGTTCGTAGATAATTTGCGGTCACTCAGTCCTTACAGCTCCCCTTCCCTTCCCCTTCCCTTCCCCTTCCCTTCCCCTTCCCTTCTCTTCCCCTCCTTCGCCCCGCTCCCCCAGGCATACCCAAATGCCTGTCCCACGCAGTCCTCAAAAGCCCATTTCCTCCCTTAAAAAAAAAAAAAAAAAAGGCTTCGACCCTACATACTACAGCCTGACCCTTTTTCCTCCCTGTCTCCTTCTCCCTTTTCCCCCCACCATCACCTGTATCTGGTTGGAGGGGGGAGGGGGGCGTCTCACCTCCACTTGCCCTGGCTTGTGGTGGGGTAATTGCGGTGCTTGTGAAGGGGACGGGAGGGCTGCGGAGGGGGGTCGTGGTGGGGGTGAGGGGTAGGTGGTGGGGGGCGTGTGAAGCAGAGGGTAATGTAGTATTGTTCCCGGCGTCACCAGCCTGTTCCTGCCACCACCACCACCATCACCACCACCTCTATCAATATACACCTCCACCCTCAACCTACCTCCACTACCGCTATTAGTTCTCATACCTCCATCCCCCTCAATTTTCTGTCATATCTACCTACCTCTCCTCCTCCTCCTCCTCCTCCTCCTCCTCCTCCTCCTCCTACATATTTCCTTTTCACCATCACCACCACCACCACTATCAAACCACCAAACCACCTTCCTCATTCCACACAACCCCCTTCCCCTTGTTTCCTCCCTCACTCCTCCACCGCACTTACCTCCTACTTCCTGTCTCCCTCCTCTCTTCCTCCCTCCCTCCCTCCCTCCACAGGTCGAGCTTTGGCCTGCAGAGGGAAGAGGGCGAGTTGAAGGGCGGCGAAGGACCTCTTCCTCCCTCCATCCCTCCTTCCCTCCCTCCTTCCCTCCTTCCCTCCTTCCCTCCCTCCTGCACTCCCTTCCTTCCTCCCTCGTCACCTTCGTCACTCCGTTAACATTCCTGGGCCGCGAGTTTGTCCACAATTACCCTCGACGAGCAATGGGTCACGCGAGGTCTCCACCACCACCACCACCACCACCACCACTACTATTACTATTACTATTACTATTACTACCATTAACACTACTGCTCCTTCTATCAGCACTAACAGTTCTTACTCCTTCTCCACCATCACTACCTCCAACCATCACTACCTCCAACACCACCACCACCACTTGGATACCAGTAACTCTTCCCCTCCCCCTCCCCCGTGTGTGTGTGTGTGTGTGTGTTGCAAAAGGGGGGAGGGAGTATAAGGCACGTTAAGGATGGGTTGCACCTTCAATATTTTATCATTACACTTGCCTTGTAGGAAGGTTTGGTTAATCCATCATTAGTCCACTTGATGGAGGCCAGGCGGTTAATGCGTCTACGGGAGGAGGAGGAGGAGGAGGAGGAGGAGGAGGGAGAGGGAAGGAGTAAAAACTAGAATCAAAGGAGTACGAAACTTAAAAATAACCTCTTCTTTTCCTTCCTTCATTCCTTCCATTCACATTTTATTCCATTATCTAGCTTACTATACTTTTTTCCCCTTCCTTTATTTACGTCCTTATTCCTTATCCTTCTTCTCCTCCTCCTCTTCACGCCTACGACCTATGGAGCTCCGCCTTGTTTACCCATGTTGATGCTCATTTGTTATCTTCATTGCGGGATTTAAGAGCATTTCCAACCAGATTTAGGAGTGTTATCGCACCTCAGACGTTTATGATCGCCTTTCCGAATCCCAAGTTTACGATGATACCTTCAAACTGTAAAGATGCCACGTCCTCAACCTCTTGTGTTTGATGTTTAGGCAAAGGTGAATGTGTGTATGTAATAGACGTTGAAATTCTCTCCCTAACATCCCTTAGCCTTGTTCCCATCTCTCCCGTCCTGTTCCTCTTGTTCTTGCCTCCTCCTCCGCCCTTGTTTCTATCTCCTCCTCCTCCTCCTCTTCCCGTCTACGCTTCCTCCTCCTCCTCCTCCCCCTACAACCCCCTCTTCCCGTCCCTGGCCTGTCCCTGATCCATGCATTGCCTTGGCTGCAGGTGTGAATCAAGCCTGTCGCTTACGCCCTTTACTTCCCTCAGGCGAAACCAGTGTGTCGACCATATTCAATTCCTTCCTCCCTCCTTACCGCCCTCCTCCTCCTCTTCTTCCTCCTCCTCTAAGGGCATGCATGGGTATCTTTGACGTCTAGTTTTATATTTGGCTGTAATAAGGTTGGTCTACGTTTCTCTTCCTTCTCCCTTCTCTCCCTTCCAGCTCTCCTACTCCCTCTTTTTTCTCCCTTTCTTCCTTCCTTCCTTTTTTCCTTCCTTCTCTATCCCTTCCCTTTCTCCCCCTCCTTTCCCCCCGGCCAGGTGGATGCAGCGTAACCAATTCCTTCTGCGGTCCGCCCTACTAACTCACCTGCCCTCCTCCTCCTCCTCCTCCTCCTCCTCCTCCTCCTCCTCCTCCTCCTCCTCTGCGTCAGTCAGGTGTGTGGGGTCAGTGGTTGTCTCGCGGCACCGACGGGTAGCGAGGGCGTCGATGCAACAATAGGGAGACAAACACGGCCGAGCGAGGTGTGAGGTGAGGCCGCGGGGGACGGGAGGAAGGAGCGAGGAGGAGGAGGAGGGACAGCCTTGACTGGTGAAGCGAAGAAGGAAGGAAAGAGCAAGGACGGTGGTAGGAAGGTGTGGTTGAGTAAGGAGGGAGGAACAGTGGTAGTAGTGGTGGTGGTGGGAAAGAGATGGAGAGGTAAAAACGAAGATGTGGAGGAAAGGAACAAAGGGTAAGGTAAGATGACAAAAAAAGAAGGAACATTGTTGTCGGGAGGAAGAAGAGAAGGAAGATGAATATGAATGTACGTAAGAAGGGAAGGAAGGAGTGAAAGAAATTATACCGTAACTGAAAGGCATGAAGAAAGATAGTGATGTAGAGGAAATGAGAAGAAAATACTGGAATAAATGCGTGAATGGGAGAAGGGGAAGAAAAAGAGAGAGATGACAGAATTGTGAAACTTGGAGAAGAAGTGCAAGTCGATTGTGAAACTTGAGAAAGAGATGGAAAGAAACAGAAAGGTCGGTGGCAGGGAGGAGAGAGTTGCAAACGGATGATTGAAGGGTTACGAAAAGGGGACGAAGATAGGAAAGAAGAATGAGTGAGTGATAAAAAAAAAAATCAATGGAAGTATAGAATAAAATTATAAGGAAAAGAAAAAAATGAGGAAAGAAAGAAAAAACAGAAGTGAGGAAAATAAAATGAAAATAAAAATGAATAATGAAATATCAAAAAAACAGATAAAAAATGGAAGAAAGACAAACATATACAAGAATAGTGGCAGAGAATGATCAAAAGATAACAAAAGAAATGGGAAGGAAAGGAAGGAAGGGAGGAAAATAGAGACTTAAGGGATAGAAGGAAGAATAGATGAAAGGATATGGAGGGAGGGAGGGAGGGACTTGCCCGGTGGGTCTTTGTGATATCCTCGTCCTGGAAATCCTTCACTTCCCCACCATCCTTCATCCTAGGAGGCCCCGCCGTAGGACTCTTGAGAGAAGCCCAAGAATTTGATTGAGACAGGGAGGAGGTGAAGGCAACCAACACACACACACACACACAACGCCCACTCTGCGCCGCCCTTATCACACCTTAAATCCTCGCCTTGTCCACGCCCTGTCCTTCTCTATACAATTCAGTTTCTCCATTACTCTATATCCTACCGCCTCCCTGGATCCTCCCTACCCTGTTTTTGCCCCTATAATACTCTCCCACCCAGCCACGCCTTGTCCTAACCCTACCCTTACCTCACCCGCCCTTTTCCCACCTCTCCCTTCCCCTCCCCTCCCCGCCCCGCTCCGCTTCACCCCGCCCAAGTCAAGCGGAACTGTTCGTAACGGTGCGCGGGGCGGTACGGAGGTGACGGGAAAGGTGGGCGTGAGGGTGGTAATGTATCCAGTCTGGGTGGGGCGTGGGTGGGTGAGGGGGTGAAGGTGAGGGTGAATGGGGGTGGGCGGGGAAGCTCCTTGGTAATAATGGTGGTGATTGGAGAGCTGTGGTCTAGTTAGTGGAAGTAATTGTGCAAATTTTGGGTGGGCGTGCGTGGGTGGGCGAGAGAGAGAGAGAGAGAGAGAGAGAGAGAGAGAGAGAGAGAGAGAGAGAGAGAGAGAGAGAGAGAGAGTAGCGACGAGCATTCACCACTCCCTCCATAATTGCACACTTTATTGTTTGAATAATTCACAAACCACACAAACCATTTTTGCATAAGGGAACGCAAGGAGTAAAGTACACACACACACACACACACACACACACACACACACACACACACACACACACACACACACACACACACACACATATACACACTAGAATTCCACAAGTATTTTTAAGTTATGTGCTATAATCATGTTTCCAGTTTCCAGTTGTTTCCAGTTTTTTTTTCCATCCTTATAATACTGCAAGGACATCAGGTGGAATAAATAATTTAACGTAACCTTACTGCCCTTGATGCGATCGAGGTCATTCTCTCTCTTTCTCTCTCTCTTTCTTTTTTTCTCTCATATATTACAGTGGTAGTGGTGAACGATGGTGTGTGGTGATTGTGGTGGTAGTGATTGTGGTAGTGGTGGTGGTGGTGGTGGTGGTGGTTGGGATTTGGGTACCAAGGGCGTTGATAGCAAAGGTATGTGTGGGTATTTCCTTTTTATTATTTGTTTGTTTGTTTGTCTGGTATAGTTTGGGCTCGCATATATTCGTCTGTATTTTTTTTTTAGTTGAATACATGTATGTTACGTGTTCTGTATATGAATGCGTGTAGATAAAAGTGAAATGGATGGCATGTGGCTGAACATTGTTGCGTCATGTGTGAAGAAGTGGATATTCCGTGCGTGGGAAGTGGATTAACCCGAGTTAGTGGGAAGGGAACGAAGGTGGATGGGAGGGAGTGGATGAGTAGGTGGATGTAGATGATGAGAAAGTGGAGGATGGAAATTAGTATAAATGGATATTGGGTGGATGAAAGTGGATGAAAGTGCCAATGAATGGATGTAGGTGTGGATAAGAGTATATATGAGTACTTAGATGTGGATATGGAACGATAGAAGGTTGAAATGGGTGTGGGCGTGTGTGCGGATGCTGGCATGGGCGTGTATGAGGCTCCCCTACCCCCTACACCCTCTCATCTGGCATCACCGCAAGCCTCTGTGAGTTATGGCCGCGCCCTACCACTACCATCCCTCATCCACCCCCTTCCCATGTTTCTCCACCTACCTCCACCTTGCCCTCCACACCCCTTCCACCCTCACCCATGTCCCCCACACCCCCTCTCTCTCTTACTCATACCCACCGCCCTCTCTCCCATCATCCGTACCCACGATTCACTACCCTCCACCTCCCTCCTGCACTTACACTCACTTGTGACCTCCCTTCCTCCACACCTTCCATTCCACACCCTTGTATCTCATCCCACACCTGTCGACGCCCCACATGGCACCCTTACACTCCCGCCCTAGACACACACACACATACACACAAACAGAGACACACAGGAAAAGATCATCAATTCTTCCTTCCTTCCAATACCACGTAAAGTCTTCACCTCCCATTGCTGATCTCAACACATAGGTTCTACACATCGCCCCCGTAATGGTACTACATCTTTGGCGCGCGCCCCCCTGCACCCTACACCCTAAGGACGCCCATTACCTAGGCTCCCTTCACCCTGGGGCTATTAGAGCACCACTCACCCTGTCTTGGTAATTCCCTACGGTCATATTTCAGAGAGAAGGAAAGAGGGAGAGAGGCGGCAAGGAGGTAGGGAGATACAATGGGATGGTGGGGTGGTGCCTTAAGGAGGGGGAGGGAGGGAAGATTTGTAACGCGGGAGAAAGAAAAGGGGAAGTGTATGTGTAGGAAAATACGGAATAATTAATGATCCTGAAATTAGATAAAAAGGAGTTGGAGAAAGTAAAGTTTTTTTGAGTTGCTGTGAGGTGAGGTGAAGAGTGCAGGAAAAGGGGAAAAAAATATACTTCACAGAGAAAAGAAAAAGAGTAAAAGTTGAGAAGCAATAAAACAGAGCAAATGAAAGAGAGAAACACGAAACCAGCTCAGAAAGGGAGCCACGAGCAGCCCAGAAACTGTACCTTAAATCACCTCCCATATACTACCTCCGGCCAGGTGTAACTCTCCCCGTTCCCCTTCCCCCCTCCCCGACCTCACCTGAGCCGCCAGGTAAGCAAGACCCGACCCTCGTATACCTTGGGAGAAAATTGTTGGACGGACGAGAAAAAAATATGACAAAAAAAACATGAAATTATTTACTCCTTTTATTTTTTTTTTCTTTGACATGATGTGGGTGAATATTTGTGTGTTTTTCATTATTCGGACAGAAGTTGAGTTGCAGTTTTGTTTGATCTTTTATATAGGCCAAGGGTCGAGGAGGGGAAAGATAAACAATCCCCTTCATTATGTGGTTATAGGATGGGTAATTTGACCCTTTGATTACCTTGGGATACAAACAGGCAAAAGAAAATATTAAAGATGAGTCAGAATCACGTATTATAATTACAATATATGAACGGAAACACGACGAAAAAATTATAGATACAAGTCACCAGCTCGTGTATCTTATTTATTATTATATGTTTTTATTACCGAGGAAGAAAGTAGGAGAGAAAGGAGAAGGAAATAATCATAGGAATAATACTTAGTGGTAGTGAAGGTGGTAGTGTGATGCAGGCTTCCTAGATGGCGTTGGAGATGGTGGTAAGATTTTGAGATTATGGTGATGGTGGTGGCGTTAAATTCCATAATAACACTTGTAAGTCTTCCATACAGAGGTTGAGGTGGTGGCAGCTTCCTCATATAGTGGTAGAAATGGTAGTAAATTCTGATAGTAATAGGAATGGTAGTAGGCTTCCCATCTAGTAGTAATAGTGGTAGTGGTAATAGTAGTAGTATTAGGTCCTCAGATGTTGTATTCACTCGTATGTTCCCCAGTCTGCGTCCTCCTCCACCTGCCTGGGTTACTTATGAAGACAAACTGGAGAGACAGAGGCCTCAGTCACTCTCTAGGGAAATACGAAGGGCCAGATCAGACGCGTGTTGGAGGGAGGCGCTCCGAATACACTATGTCCCGGGAGTGCTAGCGGCGACGGCGGAGCTGGGCCTCAGGAAGTCTTAGGGAACGCAACACCTCCTTTCAAGACTTTCTGATGTCATTCTGCTTCTCGCTTTGTACCTTGTTTTCATACGATGCTCCTTTGTCACTTTGATGATGATTATTTTTTCTGTTGACTGTCTGTTTTTTTTATTTTTATTGGTGTGTAGTTGTAGAGAATGCAGCGTGTCTGTTTTACATTTTTTATTTCACTTATTTAATATATTTTTGGTATATTGCTTTTCCCTCGAGTGCCATTACTCTTTTTGATCTACATATATGATAGTAGCAGACGTATTCTGTAGTCTACTTTTATTTATTTATCTATGATGGTCGATTAAGTAGACGTGTTCAGTCATACAGAATATAACAACGTATTTTCTCTTTTATTCTGAGCCTTTTTATCTCTTTATTCGCTGTTCTTTATGTTACTTTTACTTTTTCTTTGTCTTCTATGCCTTTTTCTTGGTCAGGTTTCCCTTCTTTATCATTCAACAGCGTGTTATAATAGTCTAAGGGAATAACACGCCTGCTTCCATCACGGCACTTTCACTCCATACACCAGTAATGGGGTTGCTACATTGTTTCCATAGGTTTTTTATGGTGTGTGGGTGTGGGTGCGGGTGTGGGTGTGGGTGTGGGTGTGGGTTGCCGTCTGCCTTCATTTGTACCGGTTAATTGCCTTTTTCCCATAAATTGTCGGCAATAGAGGAATCTTTTCAGTCAGACTTTCTTTACACTTACACAACATTGCTTATATAGGTCGTCAATTTATCGTTCAATTGGTTGCTATTTATCTCTTAAGAAGCGGCTCTCTCTCGCTCTCTCGCTCTCTCACTCTCTCTTTTTCTTTCTCATTTGTATCATGTAAATGTGTTTCTCTGCAGTCTTGGGTAACACAACGCCTCTCTTTTTTCACGTTACTTTTACCTACGCTTGCACAACACACGTTTTTAGGTCGTCCTTTTATCACTGTATAGGTCACTCCCTCCCTCCCTCCCTCCCTGCTTGCCTGCCTCCCTCTCTCCCTGCCTCACTCACGATCGGCCGTGTCGCGTAAGTGCATTCTTCTGCAACTTTATTCAACTCTCTCCATCGTAACCTGTAACCTTTTTTTTATCTCTAAACTGCCGGCGTGTTGGTGCATTTATCGCCACACTGTTTCTTATTACGGTAATAGTGATGGTCTCTTGTTTATTTCGTTGTACTTTTCTTTCTTTTTTTTCTTTATCTCTCCTATTGCGAGGTGTTTAAATTTAAGGGCGTATGGAGGAGATAATGTAAGTACGTCTGGTTGTGATAATGTGTGTGTTTCACCTGTGACTATCATACACATTATCTCTCTCTCTCTCTCTCTCTCTCTCTCTCTCTCTCTCTCTCTCTCTCTCTCTCTCTCTCTCTCTCTCTCTCTCCTATCGCAACATGGCGTCCTATCGCTGTGGACCACTTTGCCGCTACCCTCGAGGCACTCCTGTATCTAGACAACATTTCCTTCCCGCCTCTCTGGATCCTTACACCTCGCGCCTCCACCTCCACGCCCCTATACACGCCCCTGCCACGTCATACTATGTCTTCTCGGGGTCTATCGCAGTCTCCTCCTCCTCCTCCTCCTCCTCCTCCTCCTCCTCCTCCTCCTCCTCCTCCTCCTCCTCCTACCTATATTCTTCTTCGATCCCATAATAGGCTTGTTTTACTACTTCTCTCCTCCTCTCTACACCATCACAGTGCCTCTTCGTCTACTTTTACCTCTCACCCAGACCATACTATTCTCTCTCTCTCTCTCTCTCTCTCTCTCTCTCTCTCTCTCTCTCTCTCTCTCTCTCTCTCTCTCTCTCTCTCTCTCTCTCTTTTATTTTCTTGAAGCCGCTCTAACCGACCCTTCCTTCCTCCTCCCTACGGCTGCATCGCCACAAGAATCTAATACGCTAACCCTGTACTCTCCTTACCTGATCTGCTTGCTCCTTGCCGCACCCCCTCGTCGCACTCCGTCTAATACCATCGTCTTGTTTACCCGGGATAATGATAATGTCCCGGCCTTGTTTACGTTGTCTTAGGCGGCGACAAAGGAGAAGTAGTGCCGCGCAAAAGACCTTTATATTGGTGTGTGTTGTGTGAGTGCCATC
>JAXIVD010010859.1:0-10000 GCA_036785275.1 Cancer borealis
CTCCTATTTTTTTTTATTGGAGTAGGGGGGGACGAGTTTTTTTTTTGGATGGGGGGTCGGGGGGGCTGAGGGGGCAGGGCAGAGGATATATTGACACGACTCCAAATTACAGTAGAAGGGCAGAGTTTTTACATATATATTTTATCATAACAAGACCTGAAATAACACTCTTGCTAAAATATGATGTTGAAATATGACGAAAAACATATTTGTGAATAAACACACCTAACTATACGCCATTGTGTGTGTGTGTGTGTGTGTGTGTGTGTGTGTGTGTGTGTGTGTGTGTGTGTGTGTGTGTGTGTGTGCATACAAGCGAGATATTTATATGTATTCATTGCCTTTTTTGGAAGTCATAATATAGATGCATAGTGATTGTGGTTGTGTTATGGTGCCTATGACAGAGAGAGAGAGAGAGAGAGAGAGAGTGAGAGAGAGAGAGAGAGAGAGAGAGAGAGAGAGAGAGAGAGAGAGGAGAGAGAGAGAGAGAGAGAGAGAGTGTATGTTCGTCAGAAATTATGAAACACGTAAGGTACATTGCAGTCATAAACACACACACACACACAATCATTATCTATAATTCCGTGAGTGTGTGTGTGTGTGTGTGTGTGTGTGTGTGTGTGTGTGTGTGTGAGAGAGAGAGAGAGAGAGAGAGAGAGAGAGAGAGAGAGAGAGAGAGAGAGAGAGAGAGAGAGAGAGAGAGTGCGTGTCTTAGATGAACACATAATTATAAACCGTTCACTCGTGTTTGTGTGTGTGTGTGTGTGTGTGTGTGTGTGTGTGTGTGTGTGTGTGTGTGTGTGTGTGTGTGTGTGTGTGTGTGTGTGTGTGTATAGTTTGGGCGTACAGTACACGAACAAGACACGACACAATAATTATATCTGAACCTTAAATCAACATTCAGCAAGATTTCCTTTTTTTCTTATAGGTAAGAGGAAAAGTTTATCACTGGGAACACACACACACACACACACACACACACACACACACACACACACACACACACACACACACACACACAATACAAACAAACCAACCATATGTATAAAATCATTGATTAAAATTACCAATATCAATATGTACCTTTATCCTCTCGAACACACACACATATACACACACATATATACACACACACATACACACACACACACACACACACACACACACACACACACACACACACACACACACACACACACACACCGATAAATTACACAACATTGACATTCACAATCATACATAGATTCATACACACGACATTCATCCATTACCCATACATACACATACACACACACACACACACACACACACACACACACACACACACACACACACACACAGAATGGGCAATTACGGCTGAACCAAGCTGAGTCAAGGCAAACAAGGGATGGAATTAGAACAAGCGCAAACAACATCAACACACTGTACGGAACATTCAAACTGGACGGAACGGAACGGAAAGGAACGGAATGGGACGAACAGACAGGAAGGAGGGAAAGGAAGGACAAGGCGAAGGAAGAGACGAAAGAAAAACCGTGAATCTATAGAAGGGAAGAAGAAAAGAGGAAGGAGAGAGAGAGAGATGTTTTATATACAGAGAGAGAGAGAGAGAGAGAGAGAGAGAGAGAGAGAGAGAGAGAGAGAGAGAGAGAGAGAGAGAGAGAGAGGAGAGAGATGCGAAAGAATACAAGAGAAAGAAGAAAAGCTAAGAAAAGCGAGGGGTGAGGGAGGAAAGAAAGAGACGAAGGAAGGAAGGAAGGAAGGAAGGAAGGAGAAGGTATGGTAGGGCGAGAAAAAGATTAGAGGATAGATAGATGGACGAGGGAAGACGTATAGGGGAGAAAGAGAGAAAGAACAAACACCAAGGAATAGCAAAGAGGAAAGAGAGAGAAGAGAGAGAGAGAGAGAGAGAGAGAGAGAGAGAGAGAGAGAGAGAGAGAGAGAGAGAGAGAGAGAGAGAGAGAAGGCGATAAAACAAGTGTAGAGAGAGGAGAAGAGAGAGGAGACAAAGAGGGAAGTATTGATTGCATTCTAACGTCAATGAAATGGATGCAAATATTTATATATATAATTGTAGAGCAAGAAAGAAAAACAAAAGAGTATATATAAGATAAATAAATGAAATGTCAAACATAAATAAATACATAAACATTTTATAACTACTTCCTCCTCCTCCTCCTCCTCCTCCTCCTATTCTTCTTCTTCCTCTTCTGATATTTTCACGTAGCCAAGGGAATTTCTATCTTCCTCAATCTTACTGCCGTTTTCTCTCGCTTTTACATATAATTTGCTGATAAAGTTGGAGGGGAGACTACGCTATCCTGTCTCAAGGCTCCTCCTCCTCCTCCTCCTTTACACCCCACGTCCTGCCCCGCCCGCCTCACCTCGCCCCGCACTGCAACTCGTAATCAAGTGAGCGGTTCTAATAATTTACATACAAGTGTATTTATACATTCAGATGCTTATCAAAACGGCTCTCACAATACACCTATACATCACACACCTGTAGCTACCACACACACACACACACACACACACACACACACACACACACACACACACACACCTGTTTGTATACATCACTACCACTCTTTATCATCACCACTACTACCACACGTAACACCACCACCGCTATACCATGTCATCACCAATATCGTTCAAGTACTACCACACCGTTACCATCAACACCACTATAAAACAAAATAATAAAAATAATAAAATAAAATGTATATGCCACCACTACTACCACAGTCAATACATAACCACCAAAAACCACCACTACACCATCTATATCTATATCTTGCACAATTACAACACCACAACCACCATCACAACACCACTACTATAAGCTTTACCGTACCCTACCTACCACGACCACCACCACCACCCCGGGAGACTGGCCTCAACCTAGCTACCTGTGTTAGTCCTCATCCAGGTGTTCATCCGCCGTAAATCAGAGATAAAAGTGACTTAGAACTCACAAAAGCCTGCCATTGAGAACGGAACGAGAGGAAGCGAAGGAGGGAAGGAGGGAAGGAGGGAAGGAGGGAAAACACGTTGAGGTAATACTACGAACGGGAACTGGGAAACAAAGAAGAAAGAGGAAATAGAAAAATAAATAAATACATAATTAAGTCAAACTGAGTATCATTGGAAAATACGAGAAAATAATATAGAAGAAAAAAAAAACACCGAGGCAAAGACTACGAACAGGAATTGGGAAGCGAAGAAAAGGAAATAGAAGAAATAAAATAAATAATAAATAAACTGAGTACCATGGAAGAAAAATAAACACGGGAAGTAATACATATAAAAACGCAACGATAATTAATGAAATACTGATGAACGATAATTAATGAAATACTGATGAACGAGGAAGAGGTGATGAAACTATAATAATGATACAAAGAAAAAAAGAGAAAAAAAAAAACTGAGTGAAACGGTGAGGTTAAGTTGGGAGAAGAAAAAGGTGAGGGAGGGAAGAGAGGGAGGGAAGGAAGGGAGGAAAGGAGAGAAGAGAGGAAAGGTGACAACAGGGAAAGAGGAGAGAAGGTGTGCGGGGGGTGGGGGAGGGTGGAGACAAGCAGAAGGGAGAGAATAGAATGGGGATAGAGAGAGAGAGATGGAGGAAGAGAGGGCATGAGGGTGAATGGAGGTGGCAGTAGCAGCAGGGAGGGAGGGAGAGGGAGAGATGGAAGGGAGGAAAGGGAGGTAAAGGGGGGTAAGGGGCGGCATGCGGTAAGGGTGGCGGTATGAAAGGACAATGGCAACCTGTCTCACACAAGAAGAAAGACAAATGGAAATCATCGCCGAGGGCCAAGCTAACCCTCACACACCCACACACACACATACATACATACACACATACACACCCACCCACACACACATACACATACACAAATCATACATAAGCTTCAGTCATTGCACATCACCACATTATCTCTACCATTACTCTCTCTCTCTCTCCTCTCTCTCTCTCTCTCTCTCTCTCCAATACCTCACCACCCATGTCTTTTCTCCTTAAAAAAGAAAACAAGGGAAACCATGTGAGAGAGAAAACTATATATATATATACCCAGCATCTTCCAGTGTGTGTGTGTGTGTGTGTGTGTGTGTGTGTGTGTGTGTGTGTGTGTGTGTGTGTGTGTTTGTTAGTTATCTGGCATTTCTCTATGATCTTTTTTTCTCTTCCTTCTTTTCTTTACTGGTTCTTGCAAATGAGTTACAAATTTGTCTTCCCACGCATGTTTATTCCCCGCCTGAAGCACCTCCACAACACGGCCTAAAGGTCCCCATATTTACTCCCCAAATAGCGTCGTTCACAGGCCTGTCGTGGGTCCCCGGGAGTGATGTTGTTCAGCTTGAAAATATTTACGCTCATAAACATAGCACAGTTCGGTCGACAGCGCCTCTCCTCCTCCTCCTCCTCCTTGTGCACTTCTTCCACCTCCGTGCCAGCAGCAACAAGCCTCGCGGTCCTTCACTTGACGGTTCAAAAACAAGTATGGATTTTGAGGGGAGGATGTGCATGTGTGTGTGTGTGTGTGTGTGTGTGTGTGTGTGTGTGTGTGTGTGTGTGTGTGTGTGTGTGTGTGTTTCAGCATCATTTACGCCGTTCGATGCTGTGTTTTCGCGCGGTGTTCCCAAGCCTCAGGGACGTGCTGTAAATATTCCCTCCCCCCTTCGAAGCATGACAGCGAAAAAGTGTGGTGTGTGTCGGGGGCGGCGCCTTTCACAGTGCGACGCCGCTGCTCCGTTGAGTCCGAGCCAAACCCATATTTCCGGCCCCATTAAGGTAGCCAGAATGGGCCTTCACGGGATCTCGGGCGCGGCAGGACACGTCACCTGAGCCTTGCGTTTCCTCTTATCGCAGGCAGCTGGTGGTGGGGGGGAGGAAGGGTGGGGGCAGTGAGACCATAGAGATAGGACGTGACGGTGGTGGTGGTGGTGGTGACGGGAGGGAGTGTATGGTGATAAAGCCTCGATGGTGACAGGGTGTGACGCATTGTGTGACGTGCAGACTGTGTAGTGTTGAGAGATGCAATGATGGTGATGGTGACAGGAGAATGGTACTACCGTTGCTTACCCCTCACTCCCTTCCCCTTCCTCTCCACGAGACTGCACGGCGACGACGACACTGCTGGGGCATGACAGTACTCTCTCTCACTCTCTCTCTCTCTCTCTCTCTCTCTCTCTCTCTCTCTCTCTCTCTCTCTCTCTCTCTCTCTCTCTCTCTCTCTCTCTCTCTGGTAGTGAGCGTGTCTTCCTTCCTTCGTCGCCGCCGCCAAGTCTTCGGTTCACGACCCTTCCTCCTCGCTTTGTTGCTCCTTCCTTCCCGTCATCAGTGTCGCTGCTATTACCGGCATTATCACCGATTCATTGTCATCATAATAAGCGCCATTTGCGTCACTCACTGTTATCGCTAATACTGTAGCCGACGGAGAGTGGAAACCGAGGTGGAGGAGTGTGAGTGAGGGTGGAATATACCCATGAAAGTGGACGAGGAGGCCATTGTGAGGAGAGAGAGAGAGAGAGAGAGAGAGAGAGAGAGAGAGAGAGAGAGAGAGAGAGAGAGAGAGAGAGAGAGAGAGAGAAAGCAGTGATCCAGGGAAGCAATGGGCGAGTGTAATAAAGGAACAAAAGACGCACCATTTTCGAAATAAACAGAACGCGCCGCCGCACTCACACACACACACACACACACACACACACACACACACACACACACACACACACACACACACACACGCACACACTTCCCGTGCCCTTTGCTATCCTCCACCTCCACCTTCACCGCCACCACCCGCATTCTCCACACCAGTTGCCCAAGCATGCATCCACCCACCCACCCATCCATCCACCCGCAGCCTCCACCGTCACCCAACAATCACTTCATCCTCGTAGTAGAACTGATGTCAGCCTCGTCTCCGCCACCACACCTTGCTTTATAGTTTCACGCCCGCACCACCCTCACGCCACGCCGCCTCAATGCCGCCAGGGGAGTGGATCCACGTGAATCAGCGTGCTCGTTCCCATGGCCGGGCTGAACTAACGTGCGGTGCATAAGATAAAGCAGTTTGAGCTTCCGTTCCTCTCTTAACGCGGATGTATGTAAATTCTAGCGTTCAGCGATCCTCACACTCCGCGAAATGAGTTCTCAAGCCTAAAAACCTTGCAAACCGGGAGGCTCTTTCAGCTTAAAACCTTGTGAATTCTGGTAATCTTTCGCGGGGAAATCCTGCGAATTAAACACTGAATCCCGACGCTCATTCCGTGTACATCCCGTGAATTTTAATGTCCTTTTAGTTTAAACAGATACTGCGTTGTTTCCGCTTCCCTCCCGAGCAGAATCCAGTGTGGAAATGCAACCAGCTGACACGCCCGCCGTTGTGTGTGGTGATAGAGGGCATTAGACGACACTATTAACGATCTACAAACACACGCAACACCTATTACGGCGGCGATGCCATTACGCCCACATCACAACACGGGAATCTCATTTTGAATATGCACGAGTGTCTGGCGGGCAGCGGCGGGTGCTTACTCATAGGCGGGCACATTACCCCTCACGGCACCGACGCCAGATTTGCATACAGGCAACGCACGGCCGACGCGACAAAACATTTCACTCGATCCACGGTAAGGGGTGGGGGGTGCTTGTGTGCTGGCAGGGAGAGGGGGGTGCGTTGTAAAGAGACTGCAAATGTTTACCTGATGTCTAAATCATCGTATACTAGTCATTACCAATTAGGAAGGGAGCGGTAAGGGGAAGGGAAGGGAAGGGAAGGGAAGGGAAGGGAAGGGGAGAGGAGAGGAGTAGAGGTTTTCATAATTGAGGTCGGTGAGCAGACTGGTCACTCTCACGTGTATTGATTACTAATAGTCCAAATGAGGAGGCGGTGCAGGTGTATGAGTCTACTTACCTGAGCAATGCCGTAACTGTACCCACGTCACCCACTCACTCACCATGCACCGTGTACGTCTTTCTTCCTCTAGCTCTCTCTCTCTCTCACACACACACACACACACACACACACAAGGGTATACTATTACAACACACTCAGGATCAATAGAGTTGGTGCAGTTTTCCTGTGTTTAACTCGAGGTGGTGTGGATCGATGTGGTGCTGACTGGCCAGGGTGGAGGGCGAGCGAGTCACAACAAGTGCACCACGCCTGATGTTTCTTTCCCCTTGACACAACTATTCCAAGAAGTCGGTCTGGGTCGGGTTCTCGCGGCAGTGCTCAACCTCCGCCAGCTGGGGATCAGGCGAGCTCGTTTTACCTTATTTATATTGCGTCCCTGTTCGTCCGCGCCTCTGTGGTGCGGACGAATACACACGGAATTGGATGACAGGGAAGGGGGCGTTTCCCGTGCAAGGTGTGTTGGAGGGTGAGTGTTCAAAGAAAGCAACACTCTTTACTTCAATTACAGTGTTTTGGGGGCGGGAGTGTACTGGTGGAATGTGTTGTTGTTGTCAGTGGTGGTGGTGGTGGTGGTGGTGGTGGTGGTGGTGGTGGTGTTTTGATGCTGTAATGCAATATTGTATGGTGTTTTAGCGGTGTATTATGGGACGTGATGCTTTAATAATGAAAAGTGGTCGTGTGTGTGTATGTGTGTTGATGTAATGGCACAAAGTGATGGCGTGTGTGCGTGTGATGAGGGTGATGTAAGGGTGTGTGGTGTTAAGTGATGCGTGCGCTGCTTTATCAGTGCTACGCCAGGTTAGCGGGGATTGATCAGCGTAAGGAGGGGGGGACCACTATACAAGTCGTGAGGTGGTGTTGACGCAGCCCCACCCCCTCCTCCTCCCTGCTTTATGTATATACATTGGCATCCGGGCGTCAATGGGGTGAGGAGCGCGGGGGAGCGATGCCCCCTCCACCCTCCACCCCGGCACGGCGACAGACCAAGCGCCACCACCACCACCACCTGATGAATGACCGTCCAGGTGAACCCTTCATTCTAACCTTCAAACTGCCGAACGTCAGGGCATAACACCCCGCCCCCCACCTTCTCTCACCCCCTCCCCCCCTCTCTCTCTCTCTCTCTCTCTCTCTCTCTCTCTCTCTCTCTCTCTCTCTCAGTAGTGGTCGTGGTTTGAAGTGAGTCGTTCCGTGGTTGCGGACGCCCTAAGGCAGCCCCGCGCCGCCACGGGGGTGCTCACATTTTTAATTAAACGGGGTGTCGTCTGCGGGCAAGCCGGTCTCGTGACAAACAGGCCGGCGGCGTCACGTTGGCCAGGCCCCAAAGCCGAGTCTGGCGCACCCTGGCCCCGTCCTCGCTTTAATATCCGCCACGTGGAGGGATTAGGCCCGCTCTGTAAACTGTCCTCCTTATTGGATAAAAGGAGATCAGACCCTCGTCCTCCTGCCGCCCCTCCTCCTCCTCCACGCAGACTCCATTTTGTGCCCGAGTCGTAGCATAAAGCTGGCCGCCAGTCACACAAGTCTTGCCAACTTTTTTTCCTCGTCGCGTCCACGGCGTGTAGCGTGGAGCCGGGCCTGGCGAGGCTTAATGCCGCGCAGGGATCATTTCGGAGGACGTTCAAGTTGTCTCGATCTCACTCAACGATTATGGTGAAGGTGCAGGATGGTGTGGGGGGCGTAAGGGGCGGACTGTAACGACCTGATGATGGCACGGGGATGGAGTACGGAGTACGGAGTAGGTGGGAGTGGACAGTGTGTGTGTGTGTGTGTGTGTGTGTGTGTGTGTGTGTGTGTGTGTAGAGCGGAAGACGGGAATGATGAGTGTGGGAGGTCCACTGGTGATGCCTGAGGGCGCGGATGTCACGTCTACTGGGGTCTTCCTGCCACCACCACCACCACCACTCATAACCACCTTCCCATTCCCTCTTACGACCCACTCCCACCACCACCTATCCTTAAACAGCCAACACCTGTCATCCCCCCTCACCCACCCTCGCCACCACCACCCTAACCACCCTTCGCCTCCTTCCGTCTCACGCTGATTGGAGGATAAAAACACTATTTCCAATCAGACTTATGTTTGTTAAATTACCAATCGATACCTACGTAAGGACGCCTCCACCTTCTTAAATGTTACAGTGGAAGGGAGTGAGCGAGGGGAAGCATAGTAAAAGTTAACCACACACATGTACTAAACCTGGTTCTTCAATGTTACAATGTTCTTTCACCCTTCCACCTCACGTCATACTCCACAGTTACTCCACCAGCCAACCTTTCTCCCGTGAACTCCACCTCCACCTGCCTCACTTTACTCCTTCCCCTCCCTCTGTTATCCCTTATTACTCCTACTTTTTTTGTTCTTCTACACCCACACATCCTCTTCCTCCTCCTTCTTTTCCTTTGTTCTGTATCTATTCAACATCCTCTTCCTTCTAATACTACATTATATATTCTTATTTTCCTTCTTTAAATTCATATTCCTTCTTGTTTCCTTTATGTTCCATCCCTCCTCCTCCTCCTGGTATCCGTCACACCACGTCACATCCTCGTCTTCCGTCCTCCTATGACACCCTACACCTCCTGTCTCTACCCCTAGTAACATCACCTCACTCCTGTCTCATTGATATGTTCCACTCCCACCTCCTGTCTACCCTCATGCCGCTCGCTTTCGTTCTGTTCCTCACGACACACACACACACACACACACACACACACACACACACACACACACACACACACACACACACACACGCACGCACATACACCTTCCATCTGTCTACTGTAAGGTCCTATAACTCCCTTCCTCTTCTTACTCTCGTCTTACATTTTTTCTCACCTCTGTTTCATCTCCCAGTTTCTGTTTAACTTGGCTCGCGCGCACACGCACACGCACACACACACACACACACACGGTCATTCATGTGTCTTCACAACTATCCTCTCTCTGTCTAAGGTATACTATTCACTCTTAACTTTGTGTGTCCCCCAATACTTCCTCCCTCTGTCCTACCCTCTATCTCCCGGCGGCGCATATCTCTCTCTCTCTCTCTCTCTCTCTCTCTCTCTCTCTC
>JAXIVD010010860.1:0-5000 GCA_036785275.1 Cancer borealis
CTCTACTCCTTCCTCATTCCATATGCTAAATATAAAACTTCTCAAAAGATTAATTATATTATCGCCTTATAGAGGAAAGTGAAGCAACACACGCACTGCACGACACGCACACACCACACACCACACACACACACACACACACACACACACACACACACACACACACACTACAAAGTCTTACTGGTAAATGTTCATAGTTCCACAGATACTTTCGTTATAGATGAACAAAATAGTCTGGTATCTTTTCTACCTATGTAATTTTTTGTAATCCTATTTAATAATCTTCACTTACGTACCTTCCCTTCCCTAAGTCTTCCCTACAGTTAACCTAAGGACTGTATGCATTCTCTTCCCTCTCACCTGTATTTTTTTTTCTTTTTTTTTACATTAAAAGGTACTGGCTAAGGGAAAAATAAATTAAGTATAAAATAAATCCCACTTACCTGTCTTCCCCTCCCTGATCCTCCACATGAAGCAGGACAAGGTATACTAAGAGGTACTTTGATATTGCACTAATGCCTATAATACCTAAGAGGAGTTTGTGTTTATACTTGATGTTTATAGGTTTTAGAAGCTCTCCACCGTCACCCTTGTAAATTCTTGCTACTTCTTGACACCCTGGCTGATCCTCTTTCCTGAATCTTAAGGAGATCAATGTAAATAAGAGGATGATTCAACGCTGATTCAACGCTGATTCAACGCCGTGATTCTCCATTGTAAATATTTTTGTATAGGATTCAGTCTTTTGATTTTTTTTTTTCTTCTGGTTTTGATTTCTGTTTAAACTATAATTTTCCGTTATTTTTCTTTTTCTTTCTAGTTTACCGTATATCTATATTGACTTTTTTTTTTATATATTTGTACTCA
Organism: Cancer borealis; assembly: GCA_036785275.1. NCBI lineage: Eukaryota > Metazoa > Arthropoda > Malacostraca > Decapoda > Cancridae > Cancer > Cancer borealis. The sequence goes on from JAXIVD010010860.1 coordinate 868, forward strand.
CCTACAGACACACACACACACGCACACGCACACACGCACACACACACACACACACACACACACACACACACACACACACCTTTATACGCCAGGGTTCAGTACCTTTGATGATAAGATATTTGCTGCCGTAAGAGAGAGAGAGAGGAGAGAGAGAGAGAGAGAGAAGAGAGAGAGAGAGAGAGAGAGGAGAGAGAGAGAAGAGAGAGAGAGGAGAGAGAGAGAGAGAGAGAGAGAGAGAGAGGGGGGGGGGAGAGGAAACAAAAAAAAAGGACAGAGGCCACGTGTCAACTCTATGTATCTCTCTCTCTCTCTCTCTCTCTCTCTCTCTCTCTCTCTCTCTCTCTCTCTCTCTCTCCTCCCTCTCTCTCTCTCTCTCTCTCTCTCTCTCTCTCTCTCTCTCTCTCTCTCTCTCTCTCTCTCTCTCTCTCTCTCTCTCTCTCTCTCTCTCTCTCTTCCCCCCTTATACTCTCCGTCAAAACTGAACGAAACATTATGAACTGAGAGAACAAACACGCTTACAGAGGTAAATAAACACGAAGGGAGAACTAACCAATCAGGGAAGAGGAGGGAAATAACGTCACATTCCAACAGCCAATGACAGGCCTCGATGTGTTTACCTGGCGCGCACCTCGACCAATCACGTTGAAGATATTTATGAAGAGGAGAGTGTAGGACTTTTTTTTTTTTTTTACTGAGATGGTACAGAAAGGGGAAAAGTACACACACACACACACACACACACACACACACACACACACACACGGTAGTACTCACCTACGCCTTCATGAGGAATGTAGGTGGTGGGCGGTTCCTTCGGTGCTGAGGGAAAAAAAAGGAAAAAAGGTAAAATACAAAACAGATATTATTTTCAGAAACATGACCATTGTAACTTTTATTATTATTATTATTATTATTATTATTATTATTATTATTATTATTATTATTATTATTTATTATTATTATTATTATTGTTTGAATCATATATAAAAATCATGCATTAAAATAACATGCTAAGATTATGCGGTAAAATCATAATAATTTAAGCATACACTATCATATATTAAAACTGGAACTAATACACTAATCTTATACACTAAAATCATACACTAAAGTTATATAATAGCCATACATTGATACATTACGCTTATGTCATACACGGATACAATAATATTTGAAGAATTTTCCCTAATGCTTCCGGTGCATCTGTTAGTCCAAAAGGCAGGATTAAATACTCTTAACACGCTCGAGCTTCACGTGTTATTCCAGGCACTCAGTACGTAGGGTGACAGCAGGTTTTAAATAATTCATAGGAGTACAAGTAAAAGATAATAGAAATAAATAGAATAGAATAAGAGGAGAAAGAAAATAAAAGGGGAAATATGATTGCATAAAAAGCTTCACGTGTTACTTCAGGCAGTCAGTAAGTTAGGTGACAACAGGTTAGACGAGTAAAATAAGTACAGGAGAAAGGGAATAAAAATATAATATAATAGAATAAAAATAGGGGGCAAAAAATAAAGGAAATATGATAGAATAAAAAGCGGGAGAAAAAATATAAAACAAATACTATGAAATATGAAATAATAATAAGACGAGGTATACACCCAGCCAAACGGGAACAGGTGAGAGAGTCTAACAGGAAACTAGAGTAAAAATAAATATAACAGAATTTAAAAAGAGAAAAAAAATAGAAAAAATAGCTTTGAAATAATATTGAGATGATGCATAGACATAGCCAAGCAAGCGTTAACAGGAGAGAGTCTACCAGGTAACGAGAACCTTTGATGTACAGGTAAGTCAAACACAGGTGGTACAGGTACTCACGTGGGGTACTCGTGGTCACAGTGGGACACTTGCTGATCTCCTGAGGGTCCACACCTGAGGGGAGACACAGGTAAGGGAGGCTATGAATAAATGATCATGTGTGTGTGTGTGTGTGTGTGTGTGTGTGTGTGTGTGTGTGTGTGTGTGTGTGTGTGTGTGTGTGTGTGTGTGTGTGTGTGTGTGCGTGTGTGTGTGTGTGTGTGTGTGTGTGTATATATATACCGACAATATTTTTCTATTTTTACTACTTTTTTTCCGAATAAGCATTTAAATAATTGCACTAAATCTGTCCGTTTACTTATCCTGGATTCTACTTTTGAATTTACACAATTATGGATCTATCTATTACGGTATAAAGGCGTCTATTTACTATTGTAATAATATATTTATCTGTTTATCAATCTACGTAATGACAGATTGATACAATTGAGAATCTTTTCCCTTGATTTTTGCCTGTATTCACTTACCAATATATCTATTCTCATTTCTGCATATCTACTTATTTTTATATTAATGTACATCTATTATATGTTTCAAATTACAGAGGAAAGTTCACACTCACGTCTGTTGAAACACTCTGGGGAGAGGGAAATATCGTCGATTCCAAGGTCACCGCGAAACCTGGCGCCCCGCACATTGCTGACACGGATGCGATAGCTGAGGGGGAACAAGAGTCACGTGTTAAGGGAAGGAAGTAAAGGAGGGAGTGTAGAGGAGGGAAGAGGGAAGAGGGACGAGGGAATGATGAAAAGGAAAAAAAGGGAAGCTGATGTTCGGTTTGAAGGGATTATCAAGGATGGAGATGACGTTTGATTTATTAAAGTTTAGTTTCTTACTTTTTAAAAAAATTAATAAAAATTCCCCCTTTTTTTTTGTAATTTATATTTAAAGCTGTACACATTTTCTTTCTATAGACACTCATACCTTAATGTAATAATGTTTTTTTTATGTTTACAAAATTATTTAAGCTCATACTCTCCTGAACTACAATGTCTCAAGATCTTTGTTGTAATGAGACAGGTGACAAAATCTATCTACGTATTTATACTTTACCATCATAATCTACCTTTGTCATTCTATTTATTTTACCTTCCATCATTAACCTCAGCACCTCGCATGTAAGTCTTATCTTGTATCTCATAACTACTTTCCTTCACTCATAACTCCATCCATACCTATCATTAAACTTTTCTTCACTTTCCCTAACACTCACTTGCATATCTCATCTGTTCCTCTATCAAGTCCATCTCCATCTCCGTCTCCTTCATCAAATCAGTCTCAAAACCAATCTCACACGCGTACTACCACCTCTAAGTCCCCCTCCCCCCGCCCCCAACACCCTGCCCTTCACTTACCTGTTGTACATGTCACGCGGGAGGCTGGAGGTGAATCGTAGCCACTTATCGCCTTGGTTGCCGTGGATGTGCTCCATCACGTGCTCGCGAACCAAGTCACCCATCACGCTGAACTCCACTGCCTTCACTATCATGGTGCCTTGGTGTATGCCCAGCTTGTGGTAGTAGAGCCGCAGCTGCAAGGGAGAGAGGACGTACGGAAGTTTAGAGGAAGCGGATGGATAAAAGAATTGGGAGGAGGAGGAGGAGGAGGAGGAGGAGGAAGAGGAGGAGGAGGAGGAGGAAGAGGAGGAGGAGGAAGAGGAAGAGGAAGAGGAGGAGGAGGAGGAGGAGGAGGAGGAGGAATTGTATATTTTGTGGATATCTTGTTTTCAATAATATATCCACACAATGAAAGATACTACTACTACTACTACTACTACTACTACTACTACTACTACTACTACTACTACCAATAATAATAATAATAATAATAATAATAATAATAATAATAATAATAATAATAATAATACACGAACTCACCTTGCAGGAATCGAAGTAGTCAGACTCTGGGTTGTTGTGATAGCAAGGGGGAGCGGGGAAAAGAGGGGACTCCATCACGCCATGTTCCCCCAATTCCCCCTTCTGAGGCAGCTCACTCAGCAAATAGTATCCTAAGGAAGGTGAAGATACAGATGGTGGAAGGCGAGGCAGCTATCCATTCTTAATAATACAAGAGATCATTGATATTTTCACTTCTAACCTAATACAATTTTTTTTTCTTCAATTTTCTTTCACGCGTTATCCATTCTTACTAATACAAAACTTCATCGATACTTTCACTCCTGCAATATTTTTTTTTTTAATCTAAAGTGATATTATCTGAAGAAATATTTGTTCTTTATGTCCTTTTAGTGTCTTACAAACGAAGAAAAAGACAAGAAAATTTATAACCTGAAACTAACAACTGACGTA
>JAXIVD010010860.1:10000-12488 GCA_036785275.1 Cancer borealis
ATCTAAGTTTACCTCATTATCACTACCTCTACTCCATTTTCTATATCGTAGCCACACCCTGATGCACTCACTTAGTATTGGCATTCTTAGTCTTGCGAGGTATGATGAGGTAGCTGGTAACGTTGCTGTTCTCCATAAGGATCTTAATCTGAGTGACCGTCTCGTGTCGCGGGAGGTGATAGTCTGCCTCTAGTCGGCACCGCTCAGGACTCTCCACCAGCCACGGGGACACAATCTGACGCGTGTAGTTATTGAGTTCCTTGTCCTTCGGAACGCCAAGATAGAGGAAGTGACCTGTGGGAAGATAAGAAGATAAGAGGTTAATGATGTGATTGGTATTAATTGATGGAGTTTAAGTGTTAAGTAATAAGTGATCTGTGTGGTTAAAAAATGTTATGGTTGTAGGAAGGCTTGTTTGTTGTATTCCTTTATAAAGTGACTTAGAAAAAAACCTTAAGAAACAACAACAATAAAAACAAAGCAATAACAAACAAAAAAAAAAAGGAAAAATACCAACTTGACTTCTAATATAAAATGGAATGAAGGAGAAATAGAGGAAAGGCGATAAAGTTAGGAGGGGAGGAAAGACGATAAGGTCAGGAGAAAAGGAAAGAAAGAAGGAAGGAAGGGAAGGAAAGGCGGTAAGGTCAGAAGAGAAGGAAAGGAAGGAAGGAAAGAAGGAAGGAAGGAAGGAGAGAGATTTCTGTGGGCTGGGAGAGGCCCAAGTAATTTTCAGAACGACCATAAGCGTTCCTTGGAGACGTGAGCGAGAGAGGAGGAGGAGGAGGGAGGAGGAGGAGGAGGAGGAGGAGGAGAGGAGGAGGAGGAGGAGGAGGAGGAGGAGGAAAGCTAAACAAGAAAGAAAAGAGAGAGAGAGGAAGAGATAACTTTTGTAACTTTTGAGAGAGAATAATAACAGAAGGAAGAATTCAAGAACAAAAACGCATAATAAAAAAAAAAAAAATGAAAGAGCAACAGTTGGTAAAAAAAAAAAAAAAGAAAGAAAGACAGACAAAGAAAAAATAACTTGAAACAACAACAACAAAAAAAAAAAATAGCATGTCAACCACACTTAACAAATAAACACACACACGCACACGCACACACACACCACACACACACACACACACACACACACACACACACACACACAACAAAAAAATAAATTGACATTCAAATTTCTCTTAAAAACCTGGATTTAAATGGATTTTTTTTCCCTCTCTAATGTCAACAACCCTGACACACCTGAGCTTCTGTTATGAGGGGAGGGAAGGGGAGGGGAGAGAGGGGGAGGAAAGGGGAAACAGAGGGAGAAGTGGGAGGGAAGAGAGGAAAAAATGGAAGGAAAAAGAGGGAAAGATAAGAGAAAGAGAAAGAAAGAGGAAAAAAGAGAGGAAAGAGGATAGGAAGGATTGCAAATGATCAATACAATACTTTCAATTATCTCAACTTAAACCTCTTTTTATGTATGTGCATTAATAGGGTGTGTGTGTGTGTGTGTGTGTGTGTGTGTGTGTGTGTGTGTGTGTGTGTGTGTGTGTGTGTGTGTGTGTCACTCACCTAGTGACAGACTCTACAGGTGTCGTCCTCCTCCTCCTCCTCCTCCTCCTCCTCCTCCTCCTCCTCCTCCTCCTCCTCCTCCTCCTCCTCCTCCTCCTCCTCCTCCACTCCTCCTCCTCCTCTTCCTCCTCCTCTTCCTCCTCCTCCTCCCCTACTTCTCTTCCTCCTCCTCTCCCTCCTTCTCCTCCTCCTTTTTGTCTCTCTCTCTCTCTCTCTCTCTCTCTCTCTCTCTCTCTCTCTCTCTCTCTCTCTCTCTCTCTCTCTCTCTCTCTCTCTCTCTCTCTCTCTCTGATAAAAGTATAACGGAAAACTAATTGAAAAAAGAAAGAAGTGATGAAATTTAGGGAAATGAAAGAATTAACAAGAGAAGGAGAAATGAAAGGAAAAAAAAAGATAAAGGGGAGACGAAGAAGAGATAAGAGATAAGAGATAAGAGATAAGAGATAAGAGATAAGAGATAAGAGAGGAAACAAAATTAAACAGGGATATGAAAGAATGAAGAACAGAATTTAAAGAAAAAAGAACAAATAATGAAAAAAATATATATACATTAAACGAGAGAATAAAAATAGATAGATAAATATACAGGTAGATACATAAAGAAAGAGAGAGAGAGAGAGAGAGAGAGAGAGAGAGAGAGAGAGAGAGAGAGAGAGAGAGAGAGAGAGAGAGAGAGAGAGAGAGAGAGAGATAGAGAGATAGAGAGAGAGGGTGCATCTCACTTCTTAATTATGTTGGTAATGACATTAAACCCCTTAAGTTAATTTTCCTCTCTCTCTCTCTCTCTCTCTCTCTCTCTCTCTCTCTCTCTCTCTCTCTCTCTCTCTCTCTCTCTCTCTCTCTCTCTCTGACAGGTTAATGACTCTTCAATCTGGTGGGAATCCCTCTTTTTTTTCTTTCTTTTATTATTCTTTTCTTCTATCTATCT
>JAXIVD010010861.1:0-12487 GCA_036785275.1 Cancer borealis
AGGGCAGTAGGGCCAAGGGGGGGGATTGTGTGGGAGTGAGTCGCCAGGTAGAGGCAGTGAGGTCCCGAGTACGTGGCAGCCAGCAGCACACCCAACACCTGGTCACAGGCCGCTACTTACAACTCTAAAATCACAAAGGTTACTTATAATCCTAATACTGGTACAGCGTAATGCCACAAGGCTCCTGTGATTCTATCCTAAAGCGAAATTTGACAACCACCTCCTAAACGCTTTACCATACATGTCATCATCATCATCATCATCATCATCATCATCATCATCACCAATGTAATCATAAGTAAGAAGCAGAGCCGCTGGGACACACAACTACCGTGGCGGGAAAAAAATTGAACCCATAAAAAAAATACAGTAAATAGAACTAGTTAATCTGCATTGCTTGCGGCAGCGGCTGTGCTTGAAGGAAAGAGTACAGTTGACAGTTGTGAGATATATATTTATGTATGTATTAAAGCTGCCTTGGTAGTCCTTAACGAGGCATCTCCAAGTCACCTGACCATACAAGCAGGTGAGGTGGTGTACAGGTGGGCAGCGGAGAGCCTTGAGCAGGACGAGTAATGAATGCTCACTAGGAACAACTGAGCTAAGAGAGGGAGTACAGTACTGCTCAACAGGATAAAAGCCTCACTATGTCGTTGTCGGTAAACTATTATTATTGTATTAGGATTAAAAGTACGTGTAGTTTATCTCTATTTATATAATCTTTTTTTTTTAATATTCATTTATGTATACTTCACTTGTTCACCAACGAAGCCAAAGACTATGGGGGAGCGACGAAAGAGAGAGAAAGAGAGAGAAAAAGAGAGAGAGAGAGAGAGAGAGAGAGAGAAGAGAGAGAGAGAGAGAGAGAGAGAGAGAGAGAGAGAGAGAGAGAGAGAGAGAGAGAGAGAGAGAGAAAGAAAGAAAGAAAGAAGAGAGAGAGAGAGAGAGAGAGAGAGAGAGAGAGAGAGAGAGAGAGAGAGAGAGAGAGAGAGAGAGAGAGAGAGAAGAGAGAGAAAGAGAGAGAGAGATAATGAAAGAAAAAGAACCTCTTTTCCCTGACTGGTTTCTGTGTGTATGAAATTGTGAAAAATAAAAACACAGTGTCAAGTAAGACTGTAAAACACACACACACACACACACACACACACACACACACACACACACACACACACACACACACACACACACATATATATATATATATATATATATATATATATATATATATATATATATATACGCAGCGATTTAAGGATTAACAATTCACACATCACAATCTCTCTGTCACTGAAAAACTGACAAGCACCTTTCATTCTCTCTCTCTCTCTCTCTCTCTCTCTCTCTCTCTCTCTCTCTCTCTCTCTCTCTCTCTCTCTCTCTCTCTCTCTCTCTCTCTCTCTCTCTCTATCCTCTCTCTCTCTCTCTCTCTCTCTCTCTCTCTCTCTCTCTTCACGTACAAGAATATATGTTGAAAGCATTGAAAAATATATTGCATGTGACTAATGTTTGCTTTTGTAAAAACTAAAGATTATGATTTCATGATTTTACAAAATATCAGTTGTGGTTATACAGTGTGTGTGTGTGTGTGTGTGTGTGTGTGTGTGTGTGTGTTGTGTGTGTGTGTGCGTGTGTGTGTGTGTGTGTGTGTGTGTGTGTGTGTGTGTGTGTGTGTGTGTGTGTGTGTGTGTAAGTATAACAAGGACAGGTGTGTGGGTGTGGCCAGGAAGGTGTGTAGGTGTAGCGAGGTCAGGTGTGTGTGTGTGGTGTGTGGCGAAGACAGGTGTGGTGGTATAGTGAAGCAGGTGTGTGGTATAGTGTGGCAGCTTAGGTGTGGCTAACAGGTGTGTGGGTGTGACCAAGCAGGCGTGTGGATGTGACCAAGCAGGTGTGTGGATGTGGCGAGGACAGGTGTGTGATGTGGTAGAGCAGGTGTGGGGTGTGGTGGAGCAGGTGTGTGGCTAACGCGAGATCAGGTGTGTGGGTGTGGTCAGGCAAGTGTGTGGTGTAGCGGGGCAGGTGTGTGGGTGTGGCGGGTCGAGGGTGTAGCAGAGTGGGGCTGTCGGGTATATGGGTGTGGGAAGGTGGAGCAAGTATCTAAGGATGTGGGTGGGAGGGACAGGGTAGATGTGGGCGGGCCGGATGGATGCGGGTGGGACATAATGGGTGTGGGTTGGGTTGGATTGGGTGTGAACGGGGTAGGATGTGTGTGGGCGGGGCCTGGCGGATGGGTGTGGTGGGTGTGGTGGCCAGTAGTCAGGGGAAGAGGTCAGAAGCATCCGAGGTCTCCCCCACAGCCTGTAGCTTCCCTCAAATTAGGTACAAAAGCGCTCAAAAAATGAAGAAGCTTCCCCTGGCGCCGCCTGGGGTCTTACAAGCTAGTCATGGAGATGGTCCGCTGAGGTCTCTCGTCGACAGTGACTCTAAAAAGGGGCACGAGAGACAGGAAGTAGTCCTACTCAAGTCTAAAGTTCATTTGGGAGTTTTGGGCGAATTTAACCTCAGTAATTCGAATCGCCGTCAAGTTTACCAGATGAACAGCAGACCCGTGGGTAGGCGAGGGTCGTCCCGGGAATTTTATTAGCTTCTCCGGCCTGTGGCTTCCCCAGCGTCGGGGAGACGCACGCCACAGCACGGCATGCAGCAAGGGGGCTTGAAGGCCTTGATCGAGCTCATGAGTGGTGGTGGTTGTTTGGGTGGAGCGGTGACCGTGATGTGCCTCAGCCGCCCCCCCCCCCCCTCACCCTCTTCCTGTAATCTGAGGTGCCACCGGATGAAGGCGGCGTGGGGGTTTCAGTGGCTGCGACGCCGCCTCGTGACTGTGGCGTTGTGCCGGAGAAGCAAGATGACGGGATATGTATTACTTGAAGGTTCACAGTTGTTCCAATTGTCTGTTTGAATAACACAAAATACACTCGAAGATATCATTTGGGAAGTATCCTAACTACACTTCTGACATGAAGCTTTACGGGAGAGCAAAGAAGATCCTCCTCCCCACGCACACACGAGAGGTCCCCGGCAGCTACGCCTCGGGGCCTCGACCACTCTCGAGGCCCAGGAGCCAGTTCTGGATCGGATAATCTGAAACACTGAGATGCTCGGTGCTCCTGCTGGGGAGGAGGTCAGCACACAAATGTTAACACAAGTAAGCATGAAACAGGCAGGCAAACGTGCCTCTGGACAGCTGTGTTTTGATTTATACACTCGGCTAAATTTAAGCCAGAGTGAGAATGGAAACTGTAACTTTATTCTTTTATTAAGAAGATTGGTTAAAGGCCGTGTACTGGAGGGCTAAAACTTCTCTTGAATTGTCTGTGCGAATTTACTCCTGCAACTGTGGTGGTTATTTGGGTTGTGCGGCGCGGCGCGCCCTGCCGAGGGGCGGGGCTGCATCCTGGTACTGGGGATGCTGGGCGCCGCACGAGGCCGACCGATGTGGAACGTTTCACTGACTCAAAGTTTGAAATGCATTATATGTTTTTACAACGCATAAAATGAATCACTAGCTACTAAGCTATTTATTTTCAGAGCCTCTTTATTTTCACTCACCGAATGATTGTGATCAAAACAATGATCGAATTTACAATTGTAAACAACAGATGTTATGTGTTATGGATCACGTGGTGTTTGGGTTGTCACTTGAAACCAATGATACAGGGCGTGTGATACATTTTTTGAAGTTCATCAATATGATACGTAATTAATAACTTTTCACTTTTGGTTTTCCTGTTCACATTTAAATCCAATAACTTTTTTAACATTTGTTTATATTTTTACATTTTTTACAAGCCATGACAACACTGCCGAATAAGATTTTTGCGAACTTTGGAATATCACCAATAGAAAAGAGACTCAGTTCACCATTACTACTGTCGCTGCGTGGACGACATGGTGACTGCAGGGGGGGAGCCGCGTGTTACTGACTCCCTCATCCCTCATCGCTAAACTATGCTGGGGGTCATCAGAAGAGAGACTTGCTGACACCTGTGGGCGGCGCTGTAGCACTGGCGACCGCACCACTGACCCCCGCTTCACATTATTCTCTCACCCACACAAACTCGTTATAGTGGAACCATCGGTCTTCTTCGTTGTCCATGCCGGGTTTCTTGTCAACCATGATGCCGCCCGCAGTGCTATTGCCACACGAGCCAGCACACTTGTAGCCGGCCAGCACCAGCATGTCGAAGGCCTGCTCGAGGAAGGTGTGCTTCAGGAAGAAGCGGGCCGTGTAGCGGTCTGTGGCACCACGGTCAGGGTCACGAGATTCATTTAATGTCTCACCAAAAACTTCACGGCAAAGCGTCACTCGGCCACACACCAGGATTCGGCTCAGTTTACGGAACTTAACGTCAGCCAGTCCGTCGCGACCGAAGGCGAACGTCCCGCGATAACTAATCGTGATGGTGCCGACGGAGGTCCGAACAGAGAACGCTGGATCGACGGGGCTTAGTGACTTGGGGAGCGTGAGGGAGTCCAGCATCTCCTGAAGCTGAAAGAAGTCCGCTTCCTTCTTCAGCCTCTCACGCTCGCTGAAGTTCTCTGGCAACACGAGTTTCTGATTCCTCAGAAAGTCCAGAATGTACCTGAAGAGGACTCCGTCACGATCTACGAAGAATTTGCCTTTGGAATCCCGTAGCACCGGAGTCTTGGCCTTGCCGCTGAACATTTGGCCGAGGAGGCTGTCGGTAACGCGCTGGAGGGTGGTGAGGGCGGTGGTGTAGAACACGCCCCCAACGTTCAGTTCAACGATGGGGGGGAACACCTGCACGATGGCGTTCATGGTCTGTCCAGCCTGCTGCTCCGAAGGGGTCTGTCCGCTGTTGGACGAAGCGGAGGAGGAGGAACTGTTCGTGGCGGCACCGTTGGTGGCCATGGTGGCTGGCGGAGGCGGAGCGGGAGGTGCGGAGCGAGTGGTGGCCACCGCGAGAGTGTGGCGGCCAGTCAATACCCGACACCAGCACCCACCCCGCGCACACCTACACGCACGCACGCACTAACAAACGTACATACAACTATACACACGCACACACATATCACGCATATATGCACAAATCACACATATCACGAATGCGGCCGCAGATCTCTATAAGCAGAAGTTATTGTGGTTGACAGAAGCACATGAGAAGCACTTCACGTCACAACGCTGAGGACACAAGTAATGCATTCACTGGCGTACACGTGGCTCGTACCAATCATCTGAATAAACACCACACAACGACACACACACACACACACACACACACACACACACACACACACACACACACACACACACCAGTGGCAGGGTGCAACAAAAGAGCGTGGGCCTGTGCTGGCTGTGGACATGCTCCGGCATAAATTTACAGAGTTTGCAAAAACCTTAACCAGATCAAGCGAGGCGAGGATTCTGTTATAACCAGCGCTCTTGGGGGCAGCGAGCAGGCAAGGCGGAGAGGGGAGGAGAGAAGGGCGGAGAGGCGGAGAGAGACCAGGACATAACAGAGTGGGCTATAACCTCACTCACTACCCACACCAGAACACCCATACACACACCCACACACTCCTCCTCGATGGCAATTAAAGATATCTCGCAAATACTAAAGCAACACCCGCCCACACTACAGCCTTGGAGTGAGTGGAGTGAAGGGCGGCGCGGCAGGGAACTAACAGGTGTGGTGGTGCTTGTGGAGGCTTGGTTATGTGGAGGAGAGAACTTTGTGGTGGAGTATGTGGAGAGAATAACAGGCTGTCCATGTGGTTATGTGTATGTTATGTGGATATTGTGACCACATGGATCTTCATATCTAAAGGTTATTCCTACAGTTGTTATTCATTTTTTCATATTTGTTATTCATTTCTTCACACTTGTTATTTATTTCTTCACACTTCTTATTCATTTTTCCATATTTGTTATTCATTTCTTCATACTTGTTATTCATGTCTTCACACTTTTTATTCATTTTTCCATATTTGTTATTCATTTCCTCACACTTGTTATTCATTCCTTCATACTTGTTATTCATTTTTCCCCATTTACTACTATACACTTTCACTTATACACTCCTATTTCTGGTCTGCTGCAAGAGTTCAATTCGCATTATTCATTCATTCATCCATCTCATTCACATTTTTCATTCCTTCATCCACTTTACCAACAGATTTAAAACCACTTTACTTTATTTTACATCGTTTTCTTTTCTTTATTTTTTTCTTTACGTGACTATTTTCTTTACATCTCTCTCTCTCTCTCTCTCTCTCTCTCTCTCTCTCTCTCTCTCTCTCTCTCTCTCTCTCTCTCTCTCTCTCTCTCTCTCTCTCTCTCTCTCTCTCTCTCTCTCTCTCTCTCTCTCTCTCTCTCTCTCTTTCTCGTTTTTCCCCCCCACCAACATTACACTTTCATTTTAATTACTTGATGTTCATTCTATTAAACTAATTTGACTAAAGTTTTGCCTACGAAAAAAAAAAAAAAAAAAATGAAATGAGATTTAATCAAGAACATTCTTACCACACAACAAAAGAATAAGAAAAAAAAAAAAAAAAGAGCGTCAAGAATAAATGCGTATAAACTGTAGTTAACGAATAAATATAATAAAGTAAATTGTAAATGACGTTAAACAGACAGGGAAAAAAACCACACACAAAACAAACAAACAAAAAAAAAAAACGAGTGTGTGTGCGTGGTCGTGTGTGCGTGTGTGTGTACAGGTAGACACATACACCCACACACTATTTTTTTTAATAGTTAAGTAGACTCTAGTGTGTCGGAAAGTTTCTTGGAAAAATAATCTCGAGAAGAATAAGTTTAAGTGGAGAGGAAGGAAATGAAGAGGAAAGGAGGAGGAGGAGGAGGAGAGGAGGAGGAGGGAGGAGGAGGAGGAGGAGGAGAGGAGGAGGAGGAGGAGGAGGAGGAGGAGAGAGGATACGTGATGAATGGACGAGAGAGAGAGAGAGAGAGAGAGAGAGAGAGAGAGAGAGAGAGAGAGAGAGAGAGAGAGAGAGAGAGAGAGAGAGAGAGAGAGAGAGAGAGAAAGAGAGAGAGATACTAATATTGACATTATATATTTATTAGTCTCCGGTAATACAATTATAATGAATTCATACATATGTAAATTCTGAAGGTCACAGCCATTAAGCCGAAGCTCTTGTTCAGACCTGCTGTTAAAAATAATGATCCCGACAAAGAATAAGTTAATCAGACCTACAGGGAAAACAAAATCAAATAAACTTCAACATATAAAAATAAATCAATAAAATAAATAGATGAATAGATAAATAAAATTAAAAAAAAATAGACTCAAGCAAATTATGTATCTTGTTTAAGAATAAAAATAAATAAGTAAAAAATAAATATAGACAAATGAATAAGTTATAGATATATAAATGAATATATGAAAGTGACTTAGCAAATACGTACATAGATAGATACATACATACATACATACATAAAAATACACATGTTACATTAAACATACACGAACACAACGCACATGCAATATATACACTAGACATATAAACACAAAAAAAAAATACGCGTTATATAAAAAAAAAACATATACAAATAATTTACACATTACATAAACATTAAAAAATAAAGACAAAAATACACATCATTACACAAATGGTGATGGTAATTATAAAGTCGTTGGTTGGCTGAACGTAACGTGTTCAAACATAGGAGTGATTGTGTTGAATAAATATGATCAGAATTATTAAATGAAAAAAATATCATTCAAATTAAAAATGTATCGTACTTAAGATATTTGACTACACTGCGTCTAACAATTATCAAGATACACCAAGAAATCAAGTGTTATTTATTAGAAGTGGACCACGTTTTGTAGACTCAAAGTTGGCAACGTCTGATGAAGTTCATATTTGTTCTTATAATTTCCTACATTGTATATTAACGTAAATCTAACAAAAAAATCTCCAACGATCATTTTTAGAGTCATCTGATGCAGCAATACATTTAATATTGTATTTAAGGTTATTTTGTCATTGTTAAAGTAAGGTTGAGCATATGTGGTGTGGAGTATTGCAAATATGTCTATTTATATTTACGTAATTGAACAATGTAGAAAAATAATAAAAATGTGTGAACTGAATCTCCTTGACAATATTAAGTTTACAAGGCAAGGAATCGCTAACTTAGACGTAATAAATACTTATGTTCTCAATATATCTTAATTGTCAGACCAGTATTGTCAAATCACTAAATCATGATAAGTTTTTTTTTCATCTATGTATTTTTGATCAATTAAAAAAAATCCAAATCATATCTATTTAATACAATACATTCATATATTTTGAACACATTCCATTCGATCAATCACGTGCAAGGGGGCGGAACCATCTCACTGCATTTTGACCAGAAGAAAAGAATGTCTAACCTTTGATTATTTACTTAAAACTAATACATAATATACTGCTCTTATCATATTTCTTGGCAGCTTGTTATAGTATTTCACTCACCATATTAATGTGCTGTGTATCGGATGTTTTATATAAAGGAAGACTTGGAACATTTGGTCTTGAGAGAGAGAGAGAGAGAGAGAGAGAGAGAGAGAGAGAGAGAGAGAGAGAGAGAGAGAGAGAGAGAGAGAGAGAGAGAGAGAGAGAGAGAGAGAGAGAGAGAGAGAGAGAGAGAGAGAGAGAAGAGAGAGAGATGAAGGAAAAAGAACTGAGGCAGAAAAAACACATCAAATCTCTCTCTCTCTCTCTCTCCCTCTCTCCCTCTCTCTCTCTCTCTCTCTCTCCCTCTATCCCTCTATCCCTCCCTCCCTCCTCTCTCTCTCTCTCTCTCTCTCTCTCTCTCTCTCTCTCTCTCTCTCTCTCTCTCTCTCTCTCTCTCTCTCTCAAAGAATCTGAACCCTGCAAGTGCAAAACAGGATGAAAAATAACCCGCATTGCTTCCTTTTCTGTTGACTTTCTTCCCCAAATAAATAGTTGTCTTCAGGTAGACTAAAATAAATAAATAAATAAATGTTTATGATTACTTACCCTTGCATCTAACCACGTGTGTTTCCCTGCTACCTATCCTCTCCCCTCCCCTTGCTTCCCCTCACCCTTTGCTCCTCTTTTTGCTCCATCCGTCTTCCTCCTCCTCCTCCCTCCTCCTCCTCCTCCTCCTCCTCCTCCTCCTCCTCCTCCTCCTCCTCGAAGAGGTCACCAGCGACGCAGACAATAACACTCTTTTTATCATCCACGCAGGAACAAACGATGTGTCATCCACAAGACCCGAGGAGTTGCTTGAAAAGTACAGGAAGATGATCCGCCAGTACAGGACTAAGTCTAATAACATTGTTATTTCAGGCATTCTTCCCAAGATAGATGCTGAACCGAGGTTCTACGGCAAGGCGCTCATCATCAACCACAGACTCGAATCCCTCTGTTCACAGGAAGGTGTTGACTTCCTAAACCTGTGGGATGACTTTTACAATAACCCACTTATTTTCCAGTACGACGGACTGCACCTGAACAGTGTTGGGCATGCTCGCTTGGGCAGACTTTTCAGTGATAAAGTTTTTCTTTATAGGTCAAAAAACGCCGAGCGGACGAGAGCAGCAAAGACATCATAGTTTCTCCGTGTAATGCCACCACTGAGCCAAATAAATAATGTCACAGCTGATCCAATTACTAACGTCACCACTGATCCTAATGCTAATGACGCTACTGTTCCGAATATTAAAGTTTGTTATGTAAATGCTCGCAGCATCAGAAATAAATTCACTGATCTTGAAGCTCTCGCCGCAATGGATCAGTACCATATCATAGGAGTCACAGAATCATGGTTAGACACGTCGAACAGAGATTACATTGCAGAATTTCAGTTATCCGGTTATACAATTTTTAGCTGTGAAAGAGAAAACAAAATTGGCGGTGGTGTAATCCTATATATTCACAGCTCGCTCCATCCGATCTCCCTTAAAACAGAACCCATCAACGAGTGGACACAGTTTTCATCGAATTAAAGAGTAACTCGAGCAGAAAAATACTTGGATTGATTTACAGACCACCAGGAAGACCCGCTGAAATTGACCGTTTGCTTTTCGAATCAATCTCCGAAACAATTAGTCAATGTGAAACAATCATTATGGGCGATTTTAACTTGCCAGTAACGAGATGGGGAAATCCGTTAAGATCACATGCAGGACACGACCTGTACACGAATTTATTAGAGAGCGAATTACATCAACACGTTCATGAACCGACGCGCGACTTAAATACCCTTGACCTCATTCTTTCAACAAGCGAAGAGATAGTCAGCAACGTAAATGTTGGCCCAGTTTTCAGCTCAAGCGACCATCGGATAATTACGTTCAACTTGAAAATTAAGGAAATAAAAGTAAATGACAGTAAGGAGAGGGTACCAAATTATCAAAGGGCAAATTTCACCAGAATGCGGACAATTCTAGAAGACACTGACTGGAGTGAACTGTTGTCAGAGTCAGAATCAGATATTGATAGGTCATGGGAGCCTTTACCACAAAGCTGAACGAAGCTATTAGAGTATGTGTACCGTATCGTTACAGACGTTCAGCAAGGAAGAATAAACCAAAATGGTGGAACGATGAGATAAAAAACAGCCTCTCTCTCAAAAACACGCGTACGATAAGTATATATCAACTAAAAACCAAGATGACAAAGTTGAGTTGACAGAGTTCGTCGCGAAACTAAGAGACTAATAAAGCGCAGCAAGAATAACCTTGAAGAATATATAGCGGAATCATGTAAATCTAATCCTAAAGAATTTTATAGTTTTGTTAAGAGTAAAAAAGCCCTTACCTGTAATATCGGTCCACTTACTAAAGGACAAGGAAATCACACAAACGACGAAAATGAAATGGCTACAATCCTAAACAACTTTTTTGCATCCGTATTTACAGAAGAGGATTGTTCATCGTTTCAACCACTCGAGACTAGAAGAACCGAAAACTTCTTAAATGATTTACTCATCGTAGAAAATGACGTTGAACAAAAAATCGATAAGATGAAAACTAATAAAACCCCTGGACCAGATAAAATTTCCCCGAAAAATCTTGAAAGAGGTCAAGCATCAGATCAGTAAACCGCTTGCAATCATATTCAATAAATCCTTAAGGATTGGTAAAGTTCCATCAGATTGGAAACGTGCTAATGTAACCCCAATCTTCAAAAAGGGAGACAAGTCACAACCCGGAAATTATAGGCCAATCAGTCTGACGTCAGTAGTATGTAAATTAATGGAGACAATCATTCGTGACAATATGGTGAAATTCCTTGAAGACAACGATATAATTAAACCCTCACAACATGGTTTCCGTAATAAACGTTCATGTCTAACTAACTTATTAGACTTCTTTTACAATGTTTTTGACACGTACGATGAAAGCAGAGCAGTAGATATCATATATCTGGATTTTCAAAAGGCCTTTGATAAAGTTCCCCATCAACGATTGCTTAACAAACTAAAGACTCACGGTATCTCTGGTAGCATCTACAATTGGCTTCAGGACTGGCTCTCTGAACGTAAACAGAGAGTAGTCTTAAACGGTGTCTCCTCTCAATGGTTAAACGTAAAAAGTGGCGTACCACAGGGTTCAGTACTTGGCCCTATTTTGTTTCTGATATATGTTAATGACATAGATGATGGGATCTCATGCAAAATATCAAAATTCGCTGACGATACGAAAATTGCCAGTAAAGTAACTTCGACAAGTGACAGAGAAGTCTTACAATCAGACCTTGATCGACTAACGTCTTGGGCCAATAAATGGCAAATGAAATTTAACGTTGATAAATGTAAGGTACTACATATCGGAAGAAATAATGATCACGTTCAGTACCAAATGAATGGAAAACTACTTTCTGCAGTGAACAAGGAAAAAGATCTAGGAATCACAATATCAAGCGATTTAAAACCCAGTCAGCATTGCTCAGAGGTAGTTAAAACCGCTAACAGATTGGTCGGCTTTATTGGGCGTACTTTCGAAAATAAATCAGAAAAAGTCATATTAAAACTGCATAATTCACTAGTACGACCTCATCTTGAATATTGCGTACAGTTCTGGTCCCCATATTACAGAAAGGACATTGACAAACTGGAAAGAGTCCAGCGTAGAATAACGAAAATGATTCCAAGGCTGAAAAATAAACCTTATGAAGAAAGACTTAAAGAATTAAACTTATTCAGCCTCGAAAAACGAAGGATGAGAGGAGATTTAATTGAAATGTTCAAGATAATTAAAGGATTTGATAATATCAATGCAGAAGATTACATTACTTTTGATCGATCAAATATAACAAGAAGACGTCATACTTTTAAGATTACTGGTAAAAGATTCACATCAAACGAAGCCAAACATTTCTTTTTCAATCGGATCGTTAACGTTTGGAACTCCCTGCCCGCCAATGTCGTCGACAGTAAAACAATTAATACATTCAAAAATAGACTGGACAAATACTTAGAAGCCAATCCGCAACTAAACATTATTCGTCAACATAGTAAACTTTGAGCAAGTTCCTTCTAATG
>JAXIVD010010862.1:0-12486 GCA_036785275.1 Cancer borealis
CAACAACAAGATGATCAACTACGACCAGTCCCGCGGCGGCATCACAGTCACCATGGATCAGACAGACCTCACCATCTCCAGACTCACCATCATGGAAGCTTGCCTCAAGGACTCAGGAAACTACAGCTGCAGCGCCAACAACATTATACCGTCCTATGTCAATGTGTTCGTCTCTGAAGGTAAGTACATGTTAAAATATAGTAATTGTTGTGGGTGTTTTTTTATTGTGTATTTTCTTGTGTTCGTCTTTCAAGGTTATTATTATTTTTTTCTTCCTCAAAATGGAAAACCAATGATGGGCCCCTTTTTTTTCTTTCTTTTTTACATGTATTATCATTCCATTCAGTTCTTAAAATTGCTAATAACTACTCGTAAATTATCTACATATCTACTTGCTCCTTATATACGCTGCCAGGCTGAACATGACACGACTCTCACCTCACCTCACCTCACCTTCATCCCTTATTTCTCCTCTTCACTAATGCACGAGCTGACAAAAAAAAAAAATGTGTAGCGCCTCATCCTCGTCACGGGGAAACTTTTGGACAGTCTTGCCTGGTTTTTATTTCTTATTATTTCTTATCTTATTTTCTTTTCTCTCTCACCTCCTTTCTTCGACGTGGATCGCTCAGGGGAAGAGAAGAGAGGAGAGGAGAGGAGAGGAGAAGAGAAGAGAGGAGTATGAGGACAAGTATAAAAGCAAAGTGTCGGTAACCTTTTTGGAAACACTATTTTAATTTCGAAAGGAAAAATTTACATACCTTTAAAAATTACCTTCTTTACGTACGACAACAAAAAATTATACAATGAAAAATTCCACATTCAAATAGACTTCAAACAGACTTTCTTATTATCACTGATTGGTTCTTGCACCAGAAAAATAATCATTCAATTTCCTCACGAATGATATGTTGAATGAATACCTGAAGAAGGAGGAGGTGGAGGAAGGTGGAGCATGGGAGGTGGAATAGTGGAGAGGCAATCCTACTGTCCATCCATCCATCCATCTATCCATCTTACCCTTCCTGATTATGATTTACGAGTCTGATTAAAAAAGCAATGCTGCAAAGAGGGTCGGTATCATTGCATAAAGAACAGTGAGTAAGGACAGCGATCACCTCTCACTGCATTCATCTCCTTTGTGAGAAAATGTAAGAATTTGTGACATCGACAAGTATTGCATGCAAGATTAATGGTGTAAATCTCATAGGAGCAAAGGTAGTCTGGTGTTGGGGACAGATGTGTGTAATGAATCCCTTTTCAAAGAGGATCATATGCGATTGCTTTTCAGGATACAAGGAAACCTGCGTTTATTAATTACTTCCGTTCATGATAGGAAGAAAAAAACATAAGAAAATAAGGAGGCTGCAAAAGGCCAGTTGCATTAGATTAGATAAAGAAAAGTGTAAATTGAATGAAAATATAAGTTTTAATACACGTTCAGGTTGGCTGCTGACACCATTCTTTACAAGCGTTGGTCGCCTCTCCATCCCTGCCGAGACCCTCTTTCCCTCCCTCCCTCCCTTCCTTCTCTCCCTCCCTCCTTCCATCCCTCTTTCACTCCTTCCCTCCCTCTTTCCTTCTTTCACTCCTTCCCTCCTTCCCTCCTTCCCTCCCTCCCTCCCTTCATGTTAGTAAGGGTTAGTAAGACCACAGGTGGTGTCTGGTGTGCTCGCCTCCCCAACTATAAGATTATTAAGTGAGGTTAGATAATGTCAACGGTGCTGTGCGGGGCGAGGTGGGGTGTGGCGGGGCTGTTAGTGAACCCAGATTTATAGAGGAAGGGAGTAAAACGAGAAAATTATTATGATTTCTAATACAAATTAAACGTCCTATTAAATCAAAACACCAAAATTTATCAGATATAAGTATTTTCCTCCAAAAATATAGAAAATCTGTAATTAATCACATATATAAACCTATTATTTATACTTTATTTATACTTCTGCTTTCCTTCATTAGTTCTGGTAGTATAATTAACTAACTATTGAATTGATTAGCTATTAAATTATTGCTCATTGAGTTATTCCTTTACATTGTTGTTATATTAGTTACTCACAGATTATCTAGACTTACACACTACCATACTATCACGCAATCCTTTATAATCATAACTAAGCTTATAGAGAATCAAATTGTACGTCGGGGATTTATATAATTTTCTTTTACCGTTTTTGGAAGCTGCGATATAATTTAATTGATATTTTCACGCCTATATTGATGCGATTGTCTTGCATTGCTTATCATAACGTATGCTAAGTTATTATATATTTATTACAGTTTTTATGAAGTTACGTTTTTTATAGCATCTCAGTTACTTCTTTCTTCTCTGTCCCGGTGTTAACTTTATTAAAGGGGATTTATTGTCTTTACCCTTTATCCTTACCATTACCTTTACCCTTTACCCTTACCTTTACCTTTACCCTTATCTTTACTCCTTACCCATTACCCTTTACCCTTTATTGTCTCCAATCTCTCGCACTCCGTCGCAATATTGGATCTCTTCTACGATTATTTTCTTGGTTATTACTTTTCTGAGCTTACTAACTCTTGAATGCTTTAAAGGGAAGAGTATAGATTGACTAACACTTTTAGACTCTTTCTCTACATCCATTATATATATATATATATATATATATATATATATATATATATATATATATATATATATATATATATATATAAATGTATATATTAAAATTAATCTATGTGCATTTTTGTTGTTGTTGCAGGAGACAAAACAGCTGCCATTCAGCGCCTCGGATCGGGCAGTTCTAGTCTGTCAGAGTCCTTCAGCGGCGTGCGTGTCGTTGTGTTGGTGTTCCTGTGTGTAGTGTTATCACCCGTGACTCTCTCCATGGTAACGTGATCAACTCTTCACCACTAACTTTACGATAACAACCAATGTGCGTCGGCAACGTCAGCTCGAGTCAAGAGCGGTCCAATATATATGTATATATATATATATATATATATATATATATATATATATATATATATATATATATATATATATGTATATATATATATATATATATATATATATATATATATATATATATAAATATATATATATATATATATATATATATATATATATATATATATATATATAAATATATATATATATATATATATATCTTTCCCCAATGTATAATGTATATCCCTTACTTGAATGCTGATGCACAGAATCATCGTTGAAATGTTGCAACACATTTTCACTGTTAAATCCTACTGAATAGCTCCATTAGGTTTGAGTATAACATCCCTATAATAAAGGAAACGTGTATAAGCCATTCAGCATCAAAGGCTGAGGGACCTGGTGTCATTGGTGTCATTGGACGTAATAAACACCAACATTACATAGAAAACCCAAGGTATGCGTCGGCGGTGCGGTGCCTCTTTAGGCGTGAGAAACCCCTTGCTCATATTTCACTGTCTCAATGGTAAATGTTGACTGTCTACCACAAACAACTAGTATCTTTACGTGATTACTGCACGCAGCTGTATCTGGATGAGTGTTTGTAGTTTGGGGGTCAAAGACTTTCATGTTTATAAAAAAAAAACTAACTTTAATCACGTTTTCCGCTTGTAAGTAGTTTATCATACTCAAGTGTGTCACGTGACGTCACACTTGACTACTTGTACGTCATCCCTGAAAGTACATGTTATCATTTCTACAAAGTGTTCATATAGATTTGCATATAAATAAAAAAAATAACTATATATATACCTATAATTGGTTATATTAATTTCATATTGGCAGCATAGGTTGTTGATGAAGATGATTACGTTCAAACCGACTCTGATCAATTTGCTAGAACTTAACTTATCCATACTGAACATATTTCATTGGTGTTTATATAACGTGCAACATAATGGGTTACTTGTAAATATTCTGGAAAACATTGTATGATTTTCAACATTACTGTAAGCATTGGATGGGGCGTGAATGTCCTTACTGTTGGTTTGGCTTCTGAATTGTGTAGTTATATGTTTGTGATTTTCATATTAGAAACCATTTATCTTATTTTTGGCTTGTGGGTGTGAAAAACAAAAACAAATAATAACAAACAAACAAATACCAAGCTTACAACTCAATGTTTTATCTTAAGTTATCTTTTCTCACAATATTTAATTAATAACTTGTCTGAGAATCTAGTCTCATATATATCTTTTTCATCTTTTTCTTCTTTCTTTTTCAACGTAGTGTATCGTTGTGTGAATATGGATTTCTAACTAATGTCATTTGATGTGTATTTATTTTTTTTCTCATTATTTCAGGACCAAGAAAAGGGTGTTGCTTTCTGTTGGTTCTGTTCTATGATGCAGATAATCTATGGTTCTTGCAAACACTTTTATAATATGTAGAAAGACGTTATTAGAATTACTAATATTTTTTTTTATTACATATGCATAAAAAGGGGTTTTGTCATTGTCAGAAAAATAATATAACTTTTTACTTCGTCTTATTATAGATTCAATACACGACATAGTGAAACATCATTATTTTTGTCAACAAATAAATAAATAAATACATTCTAAAAACACTCACTAATCAACGCACACGCACGCGCGCACACACACACACACACACACACACACACACACACACACACACACACACACACACACACACACACACACACACACACACACACACACACACACACACACACACACACACACACACACACACACACACACACACACACAAACTCAAACAAACAAACAAATAAAACAAAACAAAACAAAACAAAACACAACACACTAAAAACATGTACTAATAACTTTTACAAAAATCATGCACAGAGATACTTATTTACATATATAAATCTATCGGACTCATGACAAAAAAATAAATATATATAAAATACAGGCAAACAGACGTAAACCTGTATGCATGAAAGCCCTTTCCTGTTGTTTTTCATCCGCCCTTTTGTCTTTAGTGTTTCCAAACTACTTGTAAATATTAATATATTCCCATGACATTTTGTATACAGAATATGTATTAAATTGTATATTTTATCATAAGTGACTGGTTTTCATTTCTACGGTCCTATTGATAACAGAGAAGTATATATGTGTGTATGTATATGGTATTGTGTATGTGTAATAGATAGATAGATAGATAGATAAATAACGTTGTAATCGAACATGTGTTAGATAACGTATTTTAGTTGAAACTGACGCCAATGCAGCCACTGAAATACACACTAAAATTTATATGTGTGTAAAACCTGCCATTTTACGTGACAACCATCAATTACAGGCACAGTTTACTCCCAAATTGGTCTTCATCATAGTGTCAATTAACAACCTGAATACTTATGAATATTTATGAAATCATCTGCTTCTATGTGAAGTTCTGGTATAGACTAAGATTATATACTACAGTTCAAGTACAGTTCACCTCCGCTCCGGCAATCATTAAGTATCAGCGGTAAATTTAACGAGCATCGGCGAGGTTTAGCAAGACTGCGAATCAGTGTACCGCTGGCAGCCTTAACAAGAACACCGCCGCCGCCTTTCCCTCTTTGCCCTTTCCCTTCCCATGTCTAAGGTAATATTTTGATCCCACACATACCACCATTGCCAGAACACAACCTGACCTGACCGTGACCTGACCGTGACCTGGCTGTGACCTTACCTTGACCTTACCATTTGAACTAACAAGAATAAGCGAAAGACTCATTAACCAATTAACACATTAACCTAAATCTTAACAAAACCTGAATCAAATTTACAATGAACATTCTTAAATTGCAAAGTTAATTTATAATACACATATAAAAGTTAAAATCATTAGTTGTTGTTCTTATTTTTAACATAGATCGTTGAAAAGAAAGTTTATGAACCCGTCTCTCTGCGTTTCGAGCGGAAGGATGTGTGTGTTTCAAGGTCCAAGGAGTAGGTCACTGTGTAGGCAGCTGCGTTGGCGGACAGACGGACGGAAGGGAAAGGGAGTGGAGGTGGAGGAAGGCTGAGGTAAGTAATGCTTGTGTTATTATTATTATTATTGTTATTATATTATTATTATTATTACTATATTTTATTATGTTTATTAAGGAATTTTTTCATATACGTATTGAACAGGCCTTCATATCATTCTTATTAGGCAGTGGTTTGATTACTAGACTCCCCCACTATCACTTTCCAGTGTGTGTGTGTGTGTGTGTGTGTGTGTGTGTGTGTGTGTGTGTGTGCGCGTGTGCGTGTGCGTGTGCGTGTGCGTGTGTTATTGGGATGTGGGCGGGTAGGGGTAGCTATGTTGGTGGGTGGGTGGGGCTTATGGGTGTGAGGGGGTAGTGTTAGCTATATTGGGGGGTTGGGATGATTATGTGTGGAAGGGGGGCGGTGTTGGTGGGGCTTATGGGTGTGGGTGGGTAGGGTGAGTGGGGATGAGTGTGTGTGTGTGGGTGGGTAGGGGGAGTTGGGGGTCTTATAGGGTGGGTGGGGATGAATGTGTGTGTTGGGGGGAAAAGGGAGACTAGACAAGGTGGGAGAAGCAGGAAAGACAGGTAAATTAATTAATTGTTCGTTTATTATATAGTGTTCTTTAAATTAGTTATATATTATTTAACTTTCAATGCACATGATAATTAATTCATAAGTTACAATTAATATCATTCTCACCTCACCTCCCATTGCCTTGCCTTGCCTAGCCTGAACCACCTAAGTCTTCTTACTTAACACTCCCCGCACGACCATCCCATCTACTTCCTTGCTATCTAAACCATTTTTTTCCTCTTGTCTTTTAAAGTGACTCGCTATCATTCAATCCGAGCATTTTTCCTACAAATATATTATACTTGACACTAAGAAATAGGATAATAATATAGGTTTTAAGATTTGATTGAACATTATAACTTTGCAGTGGGTGAATTACGTGTTCATCTTTCAATATAGGGGAGTATAATGTATTGTAATTTGTATAGTATAGCCATAGAGAGAGAAAAAAAAGGAGAAAAAAAGAGAGAGAGAGAGAGAGAGAGAGAGAGAGAGAGAGAGAGAGAGAGAGAGAGAGAGAGAGAGAGAGAGAGAGAGAGAGAGAGAGAGAGAGAGAGAGAGAGAGAGAGAGAGAGAGAGAGAGAGAGAGAGAGAGAGAGAGAGAGATATTGATTGATTGATTGATTGATTGATTGATTGATTGATTGATTGATTGATTGATTGATTGATTTGGATGTACAAGTTTTAGCTCGATTCATTAATTCTCCTTTTCACGTTGTCACTAGATCAGATCATCGGTCATAACCACCTGACTCCACCATCCTGTCCCTCCCTTCCCGTCCCGTCCCTTCCTATCCCTGTCCTTTTTGTTCCTCTGTCCCTCTGTCGTCCGTGCATTCGTTCGTTCCTTTTGCTTCCCCGGGGATTTTTTTTTTCTTCTCATGGCAGATACGAGCGAGGTCAAGCCCTTTCTTTCTCTTTTTTTTTTTATCTTCTCTTTCCTTTCTCTTTCTCTTTCTCTCATGGATCGGTATTTTATCTATTTGTTGTTTGTTCTTCATAATTATCGTTTCATATCTGTCAATTAATTGATTCATATTATTCTTTATTTTACAAACTGTATTCATATATTTCTTAAACTATCTAGTCTTTTCTATGTTATTTTTCCTTGCTTCCTTACTTCCTCCTATTCTTCAAGTAATTTTTAGTCTTTTTTACAATGTTCTTTCCTTTCTTCCTTCATTTTTTTTTTTTTTACACTTGCTGTTTCCTGGTGATTTATTTACACCAATACTCACTTTTTATTTACACTTTTATTGTTGTCAGGTCACATACCACCTCCGCTGACATTCCACTTATTCCACTTATTTCAACATTTCTTATTTAACCTGTTGGAGGTTTTCATTGCTATATTTCTGAAAATTCTTCCTTTTATTCCTACCGATGCATTTCCTTTTTTATTTCGCGAGATATCTTCCATTAATCTTTTTACATTTTTCTTCATGCGTTTTAGAAATGTCTTCGTCTGTCATGTCGCATCATTTTTTGCTTTTATCTTTCCTGTCAGAGAATGTCATTTTTTTTATGGTCATTAATTGTAAACGTAATCATTGTCCAAGTCAATATTATTATTTCTAAATATATCGTTCTTTATGACACTCTGGCTATCTGTCTTTCCCAATTCAACATTTTCTCTCCCTTCTATTGTCTACCCATCCCCTCTTTCTTTCTCTTTCTCTCCTGACCTGTCACTCCTTTCCCCCTCACCCTCCACGCCTGCCAGCCCCGAGGAGGTTAATAAATTTACTTAATATCCTTGGACCACCCTCCCTGTCTCCCTTTTTTTTTGGCCCTCCCTTCCCCCTTAACTCTCCACCTTCCCCCCCTCCTGTTTTCCCTTCCCACTGCCTGCCCGCCGTCCATCTTTTATCTCTCCCTTCCTCCACCCCTTTTCCCCTAACCTCTCTTCTCTGTATCTTATGTATTTTCTCAATATTGTCTTTTTTGTTGTGGATAGTTTTAGAGAAATAAGTTAACTTGTACCATGTTTGTATCTCCTAACAGGTTTCGTTACACCCTGACGAGCTATCTGCAGGTGCTGATTTGTTAGCTGAATGACACTTCCACACCTGGTTATCATAAACAGGCTATCCACAGGGCGTCTTATACCTGGCGCTGTTACCTGAAACCCGTCTAGCCAGGCAGGCTATCCACAGGGCGTCTTATACCTGGCGCTGTTACCTGAAGCCCGTCTAGCCAGGCAGTGTGTGGAGGAACAGAATTTTCACCCTTGGCATCATCATACTGGCTGTCTAGAATGTGGTGGAACAACATTTTCACACCATCCATCACGACGTTGTAAGCAAATAAAAAGAAAAAAAAGTTTTAAAATGTGGTATATTTATTTATATATGATTTCCCCCCGCCCTCCCTGAAAAATTACTTTTATATATTATTGTTTCTTGGTGTGCAAATTCCAAACTGCACGAGACAACACTCCCGGCTGCACTCTTAAGAATCCAAGACCACTTCTGTCACCAGGTAGTCAGCTTGTCATTCCATCTGTCACAGCTGCTTGTATCGGATCCTCGCTCACTTGCAAAATGCATAGGAATTTTGTTCTATGAAAAGAAAAAGTGTATATATAATGCATGAAAGCTTACACATATAACAATAGTGAAATATATATTCAATTCACATGTAGCTCGAGTACTTATACATACCGGTCAGACTTGTGTAGATTTCTTCTTCTCGTCTTCTCAACTTCCCACCTCATGGATTAACAACCGTTTCTTTTTTCGTCCTCTCAACACTGTTATTCTTAGTGTGAAGTAGTCTCGAAGATATATCGGAATACATAAAAAAAATTACGAATAAAGTGCATATTTATCACACAATATATACACACAATTATGACTACCATTTTGATAAACTTTCTATTATTATTTATACAATTGTAAACTGAACAAAAATAAAAATTGCTACGAACCGGATGTCTCTTGCCCTATTTTGCTTGTGTGAGTGCACCAACAAACAGTCTTGGCTACGGAGGTTCCATTCTGACTTCCACACGGCTGGATACGATACAATAGCGTCGTCACTTTGTAATAACACTGTACAATAACTGTTTTATACTACCAGCAGTACTCTGGTGATGGCGTTGAGGCATCTCCTGAAACGAGTAAAAATAATTTCAAACAGTAGAAACTCACACAACACATCCGTCAACATAACATAACATCACACATTCTCTCACCTCACCTTAAAACTACCTTTAATTAGCAAAACCATTCATAATAACTCATCCATGTATCTATCTATGTATTTCTTTATATATCTATTTGAATTGTTAAAAGGATAAGTAAATAGATAGGGTAGATTCAATAAACTGATGAATTACAAACTGTTTTAACCTCTTTTGAATCAGCTCTAATCATCAACATTCAACAGACTCAATCCAACATTTACCTAACCTTCTCACATTCACCTCCCTTACAATGCCATCCATATAAATATTAAACAAACAAGGTGACATTTACACTTACGTAAAATCTCACGCGTACGACATACCAATCACTCACGCAATTTTTCACTCTAAAAGTACATCTCTACTATGCATATATATAAACTTCACTCCACTTGACAGTCTACCACTTATAGAAAGCAATTTGAAAACGGTGTACAAACAATCCCTTCCTATCAATTCTGAATGTCATACACTTTCTATGTAGGAGATCAAGTGAGAAAGAAAAAAGAAATAAAGACAATATACCAGGAAAAATGAAGAATAAATAAAGAAATAAAGTAAGGACATCGACAAAGAAAATGAGAGAGTGGAAAGAGTTATTTTTGATCCAATGTAATATCACGGAAGGCTTGAAGATGTATAAGAAAAAAAAATGACTGTGGTGCTTTTAACCAGATTGCTGAGCATGATCTTGGAAAGTGAGAGGAAGTGAAAATATTAAAGAAGTGGTGCTGATTTTTAAGAATAGTGATGTATAGACCTATATTACCTACAGAGGCATACACAGAACCTGCCGCATAATAGAAATATGGCAAAGAGTATTGGAAGCTTGCCTATCTTTTCTCTAATAATAATAATAATAGTATAGTTTAGTGAAATCAAACCGCTATTCTTACTTAATTTCTTTTGTATTCCCTTGTAATCCTATTTAATATGACAAACAATATGGTTTCATGCCAGGAAGGAAGACTTGTCTATAGAAATACAATGTTTTCTCTGAGGATGTTGATGGCACGGTATAGAAAAGGACAGAAGGAGATGCATGCAGTGTGGTTTTGTATACCTATAAAGAGCTTACGACAGGGCGTCAAAATATATCTAGTACTGCAGGAGGAAGTCAAGGGAGGCAGATAAATATACGATGATGATGTACGATATACACAAGGACAGTATTTGCTCTAAAAATGAAGGACAGATTGAAGACAGAAGTGATATTGCATTAGGGATCGACACCTTACCTTTAATGTTTGCAATACTAATGGACAGCTTAACAGACGAGATCAACTAGGAGTCTGCGTGGACAGCAAGGTTTGCAGATGACACTGTGATATGTAGTGAGAGTAGGAAGCAGGTTAGCTAGAGAGGTGGAGGTACTAGTACGTACAAGTGAAAGGAAATGAAAGTTAGAAGCAGCAAGACTGAGTACATGTGTGTGAACGAGGGAGAGGATGGAGGAACGGTGTGGATGTAGAGATGGTGTAGAAGGATGAGTTTAAATACTTTGTGGTGAACTGTAAAGGAGAGAGTGAGTGTGGTAGGGAGAGAGGTGAAGGAGTAATTGTAGGAAGGATAGAATAGGCGGAGGAGATAGGTGACGGGAGTAATTTATTCTTATTATTTCACTATCCTCGATCATAGCATGCGTAACTGTCTTATGAACGGAACAGTACTCAACTACTTTGTTAATATCTCAATCACTTTCAAGGTCGGTGGAGGGTAGCGAGACGTGTGTTCGGACTTCCCTGGTCATCATTTTCTGTGATCACCGTTACCAGTCATTAACCTTAATAGTTATAACAAAGATGTGACTAGATTTGAGCTGTAACTTAATATCTAATCATAAAACCCAAATAATGTTACAACCACACTTGTAAATTAGAACACAAAGGTCACATTAGCAAGCTTATTTCAACGTCTATAATATATCAATCCTTTCTATTCCATACAATATCTACTTACCTGATTATATAAAGCCAATCGAGCCTCCTTATACCAGACATAAATGCCGGTATACTTGTATCTCCTCAATGCCTCGTCTGTCACTACGTCAGGCCAAGTTTTGTGGTTGAACATTCAAACAGCAGCAGCAGCAGCAGCAGGTCAGCGCAAGTAGACAATACACTGCTCAAAAGACATGAACATTAGGAAAACTACACACATCCTACATGAACATAAAGAAAACTACACATATCCTACATATTCTACAGTACAATTAAGACGAGGAATGTTCATGCAGTATATTTTGTAAGTATTTCGAGAACAAAAATTTCAAATAAGTTACACTATCTAGCTGGGTTTTTATTACTACAACCTGGTAACAGTTAAAATATTAATACTGAACTCACATACGTCGAGAATAAGAATTAAATCTTTATATATCATTAGACTAAAGAATGCAGAACGTACCAGAATAATACATGGGATGGGATGGGAAGGATCACAAGACACACGTCAGACCACAACCAAGGATCCAGAACAACTGACTCACTAACTAACAGGACGTTGCTAGGCGGCGCTCGGCTGAACTCACTTCTAGGAGGTTAAGAGTTTGAAGAAAGTTCGATAATTATAATTGAATTTGAAACTCTGACAATATATACAGATATTTTCTACAACCTTATACATTAGACGCATTTATTTTATTATCTACAACAGTATATCACAGTTATCATCCACATATAGACAAGGCAAAGACTAATGGAATAAAAATCAAATATATTCAAATGACTCACTCACTCACTCATGGATTCAAGTGGGTAAGTGAGTCTTCTGAAATTAATCAATCAATC
>JAXIVD010010863.1:2500-5000 GCA_036785275.1 Cancer borealis
CATAAACAACCCGAACACAATGCATAAATGTGCAGTGACCGGGATCTGCGCTAATGGCCAACGAGAACTCTGCCATGAAATTATGTACAATGGTCTCCCCTTTTAACTTTTTTTGTATTAGTGTTCGCGTCCGTGTGCTCTCTCATGTGTGTGTGTGTGTGTGTGTGTGTGTGTGTTGCAGTGACGTTCCCTTCCACCCTCTCATCCACCGTCAGTACTAGAATGCCGCGTCGGCCCAGCACGTCCCTTCACCCTTTACCCTCGCCGCCGCCGCCGCCGCCACGTCCCACACAATCGGCCGTCACGTCGCAGGTCCCAGGGAGCAGCTCAAAAGATTACTGTCTCTTTTCGAGGATTTATGATCTAAAGAAAGAGTCCCCTTAGCTGAGTCCCGGTGGCCCCCAAAGTGACACCCACAGAGGTCAAGGGTCACGTGCTGGCATTTATCGGCCTTCAAGTCCATGGTTGGCGGTGCTGACCCTTACCTGACCCTCACCTGGTCCTCACCTCACCTGGGACGCGGTATAGGTGACGAGGCAAAAGGTGGCGATGAAGGAAACCGTTTAGTCTCTTCTTCCACCCTGAGATGCGTAAAAGTCTCGTGTTGTTGGAATTCATATTTGAAACTTTCCACTTTTGTTAATCTCACTTCAGACTCAGGGAAGCATCGAGGTGACTCAATCCCGTCAGGACATAAACACTTCTTTCGGATGTGACTTACTCCCGCCCGCCGGCATCCAGCGTCTTGGTGAGCGTCGTGCCCAAGTGGCGACCGGCAAGGACCACCAGCCGCCCTTTGTGGAGCTTTGACCGCCGGGGACAGGCGAAGAGGGAGGGAGGAGAGGCGGGGAAGGAGTGCAGGCAAAAAGGAGAAAAAAGTCGAGTGGAGGAAGAGAGGTAAGAAAGATACTTGGAGGGAGAAGGAACAACAAGGCAGGTTTAGTAAGGAAGAACATACACAGAGGAACAGACCACTACTACCACTACCACCACCACTGCTGCTACTACTACTACTACCACTACTACTAAAACCAGCCAGTGTACCTTGCGTCCGGTTGGTTGAGACGAGTTAGTAGGCCTTCACAGGTGTACGTGCCTCGGCCTGTGTGTGCGTGAGGGAGGAGACAAGGGGAGAGCGAGGGGACAGGTAGGCAGAACGGCCATTATACGTGCACTAAATGGGAACCTCGTTGATAACTGACCCGACGCCGTGCTCACTGATGCATTACGTACTACTGCAGCAGCACGACCGTCGCACAAAATACTACGGACGTGCTGGAGCGAAAGAAAATGTTATTATTATGGACGCTATTGCTTTACGTCTGGCCATGTTGTACTAAAACCTTGGAAAAAAAAAGAATAACTGCACGAAATTTGCGTGGACGGCTATGAGCATCTGCAATTTTCTCTACAACACACACACACACACACACACACACACACACACACACACACACACACGCACACGCACACGCACACGCACACGCACACGCACACGCACACGCACACACACTATACTTTTCAACATTATTATTTTTTGCATTTTTCATTCCACATGCGAGGTGTACGTGACGAATACCTGCTTGTTACCTGTTCCCAGCGGCCTCCCCCATCCTCCCTCAGTCTCCCCCAGCTCGCAGCCCTGGTGGGAAGGACCGCTGAGACCCCCCACGCTCCTACCAACCAAGGCCTCGCAAAGACACGCAAAGGACAGTACGAAAGGACCCTCATGACAGGTTAAGAAACTCGTGCAGTAGACGAAAAACAGAAGAAATAAGAAACCGCAGGAGGAGGAGGAGGAGGAGGAGGAGGAGGAGGAGGAGGAGGAGGAGGAGGAGGAGGAGGAGGAGGAGGAGGTTGGTAAAAGAAAGAAAGAAAGAAAGACAGAGAGAGAGAGAGAGAGAGAGAGAGAGAGAGAGAGAGAGAGAGAGAGAGAGAGAGAGAGAGAGAGAGAGAGAGAGAGAGAGAGAGAGAGAGAGAGAGAGAGAGAGAGAAATATGAAAGATCTCCAAGAATATGAAGAGATGAAGAGATTAAGACTTCAAGGAGAGACGAAGAAGGATACTTGAAGAAATTTATATTTGAGAGAGAGAGAGAGAGAGAGAGAGAGAGAGAGAGAGAGAGAGAGAGAGAGAGAGAGAGAGAGAGAAACAGTAGGACAAGATAAAAAGAAAAGATATCTACGAGCAAAGTTGAGCTAACAATTAAAAGTACAACGATAGGTAACGAGGAACGAGGGAACTCAAGTTTGCCAAGGAGCAGCAGGGGCACAAAACTAAACTAGAGGTCATGCTTTGTCAGGGGCGTCCCTACTCTCCCCACCCACACCTTCCTCCCTCTCCCCCTGGACTGGCTAGTGACTGCCCCCGTGACCCACCCCCCACGTTACGGCACACTCACGAAATGTCCGAAACTCCCATGAAAGACGTTAGTTAGCGTTAAAAATTACCTGGTGAATCTGCGTCCAGAGGCTCACATTAAGAAAGTTCAAGTTCAAGGA
>JAXIVD010010864.1:5000-12483 GCA_036785275.1 Cancer borealis
GACCTCCCACAGATTTTTTCCCTGCCTGGTAAGTGCTTTTTTCCACAGGAAATTTGTCAACAGCTTTGAGGAGGAAAGTGATAAAACATGATGCAAATAATTACCAGGCTGCCAGCAGGTGACGGGCCGGGCAGCACAAACACATCACCTCCCCGTTATGACCAAGAGAATTACGAGTGCTGGAGATGGGGTATAATAAGTCCATTTGTCACCCAGCCCACAAACCCGCCAGGAACGCCGTTGCAACAGTCAGCTAGTTAGCATGCAACATACCGTGATTTCAGGTTACAAGAGGTTGGTGAAATTGTTTAATTGTTATATGAGTGTAGTCTGGTAATGTCGAAATGATCCAACGGACACTGAAAAAAAGATATTGCTTCGTAACATAAAGTAGATGCAAATGCGATGGTAATGTGTGAAATGTTGAAGCGATGAACTATATCCTGTTTACATTTGTCTCGCGTTGAAGTTAATTTTTTCTACACTAGCTTTTAATTGCTTGTTTATAGGAATCACCAAGAAAGTTGTAAGGGTTCCCTTGGCGAACCTTTCTCCAAACCCGGTCACTTCCCAACCAGCGCTGATTTAGAGAGCAAACTTCCACCGTAGGATTCTTTCGGGCGCCACAAACTCCGAGAGTGGAATCCGTCACTTCCTTAAATTAGTTTTGCGACGTGTCCATGCCGGGCGAGGATCACACAACTTGCTGCTGCGGACCATTACCTGCACTCCCCAAGTTTGCTCCCGCTTCTTCCACAAGTTTAATTTGGTGACAATGAAGGTAGTGTGTGTAGCTGCCGCCATCCCCTAGTCCCGCCGAGTCCATGCAAGGAAGCATATTATTGTATGTTTTCGTAGTTTTAACTTAATGTGATCAAATATTTCGCCCAGTACCTAAGAAGACGAGCCTATGCAATGGGCGTTTGTAACACGATATGTCATGAAGAGTACAATATAAATGTACAAATTAACATTGATAAAAAAAAAAACAAGTGTGATTGATGTGTACTTGTAACGTACGACACACAACTCTACACATTCAACGAACAAATAACATAATATTATTGAATCTTGTTTGTTTATCTAAAGCACGTGGGGTCTAGATAGAAGTGGTTCATCCCTGCGTGTGTATCCGAGCTAACTGTCCTGCGCTGAAGTGACCGCCGGCTTTGTGGGAGATAAATTAAATTGAACTCCATTTCGACAGAGTTACGTTATTAAATTTTGCGTTGTGTGTCTACTATGTCTGTCTCGTATGGTAACGCACACACACCTGATGGAATCTGTCTATTCGGTCATCTGTCTTTTTTTACGGTCAGCATTTTTCTCTCCATGGGTAATTGACGCAGCCATACCAATAACAAAAATTTCCCTTCCATTCTCACCCGCACGTTCCCTGCTCAACTGTCATCCATCCCCGGAACCGTATAGCGCACACGACGTCCTCATCTAAAGGGCCACCAGGGCTCTCATTATTTTCCATTTCCCTCTAGTTTATGTCACCGTAGCACGCGAGTCTAGCACGACCGACGAGGAAATATGCTGTCTCAAACTTGTCTGAATAATAGCAGCGATCAGTCTTCCGTTGTGTGTACTTATTTACTCGAAACATGTAGTTGAGTGTTGCCCCTGTTTTGCAGTATTAAGGTAAAGTGAGTATTTAGCTGTGTTTGTGAGGTGTTGTGAGTCCCTACGGAAAGGAGATGCACGGAGTAACGACCTTGCTTGATGCCTTGCAAACATGTACTGACCGGTGCGTGCTTTCTTTCCGTGTTTGGCTGCAATTAGTTTCCATTCCTTATATTTTTCACGTATATTTACATTGCCAAATAGGTGCTTTAGGAGTGTGTTTCTGGAAAAATAACAATGTGTACTATTAATGATCCCATTATTGACATGCAAAAGCGAGTGTTAGAATTTGATTCCCTTGATCTTAAAACACGATAATTTTTATTACACACACACACACACACACACACACACACACACACACACACACACACACACACACACACACACACACACACACACACACACACACACACACACACACACACACACACACACACACACACACACACACACACACACACACACACACACACACACACACACACACACACACACACTCTTATTTTATTCTCTCTCTTTCTCTCTCTATCTATCTAACTATTTTAGTATTTATTATCTTTCTTTTTTTTCTCTTAGCTTGATAATTAATTAATTAGATGAGTGATTGACTGAATCCCTATTTGAATCAGCCAGGAGCCGTGGTGTAAGAACCTCCAGCTGCATCTTCTCTTCAAGTAATCTGTAATGATTAGCTTCATATTTACATGCAGGACTCTTCATGTAACGAAGCATACCAAAGCTCATGAATACTTGCAGTGTGTATTATTAACAAGAATGACCCGGAACCTTAGTTAATCTTTTTTCTGTTTTGTTTGAAGATGTATATTGCGCACGTGACCTCAAAAATCTGAACAACAAGGAAAAAAAAAATTGTTTTGGATAAAGTTTGGGGAACGTGATGGTCGCAAAACACTGCTGAACAGGGATAGTTTTAAACTCAAATGTGCTGTGTTAGAGTACATAAAAATTTTGCTTATTTTCGGCAAGGCGCAATAATTTACAGTGGTAGGCTACAAATAATTGCTACGCAGTATCTAACACAAAAGTTTATAAAAAGAAATATGATCCCCAGGCTTAGAAATGTTTTTTTTTTTTGTTACCCTTACCGTATTCTTTTCTGAAGGGCGGGAGGGTTTACACAAAACCATATATACTACTGCTGCTGATGGAATAGGTCTTGCACAACATGCTATGAACCTTAATTGGTTTCACGAAGTTTTGTTTAGTTCATTATATTGCTACATTCCAACTTTTGAAATACAAGCAGGTTGCGTAAAGAGCTCTCGTAGAACGATGCGCACTCAACGACTTTTCAGACGTGATTATTTGCGTGCGTGTAGAAGCGATAGTAACGAATAACTTGTTAGCCAAAAACATGTTGTCCCTCACTCTGTGTAAAAACAAAAACTAAACAACACACACACACACACACACTCACACACACACACACACACACACACACACACACACACACACACACACACACACACACACACACACACACACACACACACACACACACACACACACACACACACACACACACACACACACACACACACACACACACACACACACACACACACACACACACACACACACACACACACACACACACACACACACACACACACACACACACACACACACACACATAGATACACACCAAGCCATATATGTTCGTAAAAAACAATCTTAGTAAAACGACCAACGTAAACATATTGAAGTAAATAGCATTATGTTTCGGAAGGAAAGACTGACAAAACGAGCACGGGCTGAAGAAGCCACTCAGGGGTATGACATGGAGGGGTGCAGGAGGCTTGAAGAGAGTGGAATTGAAGCTTGGCCGTTGTTGTATATGTTCGGTGCTCGTGGTAAGGTAAAGAGAGGAGCAGCTTGTCTTATATTAACTCGTGCTGAAAAATCATCGCTTGAGTGTCATTCTAAAAACCTTCATTTCCGCCAGTAAGAATACAGCTGCACTAATAAGCTGTAAGGCAATAATGAAACGCTAATGAGCCGTAATATAATAACGTCGTTTAGTGGTGGTCGCCGTAATGAGGTTTGGGAATTACCTCCTGAGAAAGGGTTCAAAGGTGAGTGACAGTCTTAATCTGCGCCACCGAGACCCTTTTCTTATTGAAGCTGAACTGCATTCACCAACGAGGCCGGGAATGTGGAGCTGCTTGATTGAAATGCCACGACTGGAACTGTTACGTGAAATAAGAAATAAAAGAATAATGAAGACTCAAAATGTTCAAGTTACACCGTTCATCGCGAACA
Source organism: Cancer borealis (assembly GCA_036785275.1). Taxonomy (NCBI): domain Eukaryota; kingdom Metazoa; phylum Arthropoda; class Malacostraca; order Decapoda; family Cancridae; genus Cancer; species Cancer borealis. The sequence goes on from JAXIVD010010864.1 coordinate 8,916, forward strand.
ATATTACTTTTTTTTCTGATATGTACAGTACGTATAGCCTAGTTTGGTAAGAATGGTATGTAATTCACCAATGGTCTTGAGGATTGCGTGCTGGACTCGTGATCGCCAGCCATTACACTTCCGGAGAGACCTTAGAATTCAAATGGATCGATCTATAGTAGCGATCTATAGTGACACACCATACGTCCCCATCCTCTTGCTCAAGGAGGAGAGTAACTGCTCGATCATCAAGGAAAATGAAAATGTGTGTGTGTGTGTGTGTGTGTGTGTGTGTGTGTGTGTGTGTGTGTGTGTGTGTGTGTGTGTGTGTGTGTGTGTGTGTGTGTGTGTGTGTGTGTGTGTGTGTGTGTGTGTGTGTGTGTGTGTGTGTGTGTGTGTGTGTGTGTGTGTGTTTTGAATATCAAGTTGTTTGAATATTTACATATATACCTCAGCCTCAAAAAGCTCTGGACAACCTCAAAAAGTAACTACAAAGATAATCGCCAGGAGGATAGGTTTCAGAGGGACTGTTGGCTATGTCGATATGGCATCTGCAGGTGTTGTGTCCCCTTCTGTGTTTCCATCCTTTTTTCCTGTTAGTTTATTCATATGTGCTTGAGTGTGATAATGACCATTTATTTCAACGCAGTCAAAAATCAGGGAAGGACACTGGTTAAAATACTTACTACATAATATAAAGCTCTGCATGAGCCATGAATCCCTTAAGATCTACTCAACAATAAGTAATAATGAAAAAATATCCTTTTGGGTGTGATATTGCATGATTTACTTTTAGAAAGATGAGGCATGTCATTTAGTTTCATAAACGTTTGTGTTGTGGCTTAAGCTGTCATGTAATAAAGCTGAAAGGCGTATCCTGAGCCATTACTCGAAACTGGAAAATCAACTTCAATCCTCAAATTCTACTCATAAGGATAATTTTAATTCCACTGTATAGTCAAACAGTTTACTAAAAGGATACAAAAGAATTCGTGCAGTGAAGAATAAAGTATTAAATGACAAGGCAGGGAGTTCCTAGGCAACGAGGAACACTGGCAGCTGGGTTCACCGTTCCAACAGTGAGGTGTTAAATCTCCCGACCGTCAGCATTCATTCTTTATAATTCAAGATCCCTTTTGTTACATGGCACTAAATCTTGTATAATGTCTGCTTCATGCCTTTGCCTGAGATATCACGAGGCAGCGTTCCCTTCCCTCCTTACCCGAGCCTCCCCGCTGATTTATGTGCAGGAAAAAAAGATTCATAGCGGAGCCTTTATCTGTTTCACCCTTCCATCAGCCCCACATGCCGCCGCGCCCTTGCTCAAACTTGTCCCATATTTCCCTCTCCGCCCTCGCTCTTTTCTCAGAGAACTGGATAACTGCGAATAACTCTCATCAGAAAAGTTGCAGAGTATTACACCGTTGCCGTGGGCGTTGGGTGGGTGTTGCTGAGGGTTAAGGAATGTGTTACTGGGCGTTGAGGAGAGACCGTGGTACCAGAAGTGGTGGTGGTGTTGCTTGCTGGGGGACCTTGTGTGACGTTGCTATGAATGGTGGTGATGTTTCTTGCTGGGGATGAAGTATGACTGGTATGAAGGGGTGAAGGTGGTGTTGAGGACTCGGCAAAAAACATGGAAAGTGTTGATACTATATAGTGTTTCTCTGCAGACTCGTGTTTAATGTTGTTAGGGGTTGATTCCTCTTCCTCCTCCTCCTCCTCTTTCTCCTTCTCTTTCTCTTCCTTCTACTTCTTCTTTTCTTCTTTCACCAGCACCTAGCTCCTCCATCTCCTCTTCTTCCTTACCCTCTCCTCTTCCCTGAGCAGACACGATTATGTTTCTGGGTAGTTCAAGGCTTGAGTTCCTGTTGTTCGTGAGGGAGTAACCTTGGGTGAGGAATACATGGACGTGAAGCAACTGGGAACAGACGGATCTAGGAAGCTCTGAGCAGGTGTGTGTGTGTGTGTGTGTGTGTGTGTGTGTGTGTGTGTGTGTGTGTGTGTGTGTGTGTGTGTGTGTGTGTGTGTGTGTGTGTGTGTGTGTGTGTGTGTGTGTGTGTGTGTGTTTGTGGCTGAGCACTTGATGAGGCCTGTATAGGAGGTTAAGCTAAGCAGGGAGAGAAGAGTCCCTTTAGTGTGTTATTTTTAAAGGTTAAAGTGAAGCTGCAGGTCGGCTATAGCCTCCTCTTCTCTCCTCCCCTCGTCCCTCTCCAACACACACACACACACACACACACACACACACACACACACACACACACACACACACACACACACACACACACACACACACACACACACACACACACACACACACACACACACACACACACACACACACACACACACACACACACACACACACACACACACACACACACACACACACACACACACACACACACACACACACACACACACACACACACACACACACACACACATACACTGGTTTGCGACTTACAGCACCACTGATGTAAAGTTCCTCGTCGTAATTATGTCCCTCGTGGTATGTTAATATGCAGTTTAAGGGATGCAAAAAAAGTCGTGGCAACAGTGTTTGTTTTCAGTATCAAGGAATAATGTTTGAATGTTCCGTATTAGCGTCTCCCCCGGGTGGTCAGAGATGACTTGTAAACATGTTTTTCAAGTTAGACAGTTTCAATATAAGGTGCGTAGCGGTAACAACACATTCATCAGCCTCCCACCGCTACTGTTGCTGCTGCTGCCTCCGCCGCTGCTGCTTTGTCAAATTATACTTGTTTTTGCACAAACTTGAGGACGTGGGAGTATAAATTCTAAACTTGGAATTGTTAAGGCTTAATGTCTGCCCCTGCATACTGAATAAGAAAACTCGTGCCTGCTTTAAAGCGAGTAATTTTTACATAGTCTCCCTGAATTGCACTGCAGGAATATATGCATACAACATTCACCACCACGGACTGCAACGCTCCGGGCAAACGCAACTATGTAAATTCGGCCGGTCGCGTCAGGCCTTACACAAACTGCCAAATCACGCCACTGTTTGATGTGCTGGAAGTCGAGCAGCGGGCGGACGGGCGGGCGGGCGGGGGCGTCCAGCCTTTGGTGATCCCGAGCAGAGGGTGTGGCTTCTGCACTCAGGGATTAGACGGGCGACGCTCATGCTCGAGGTCTCACCAAATCCTCTACAGCTTAGGATATCAGTGTGTGTGTGTGTGTGTGTGTGTGTGTGTGTGTGTGTGTGTGTGTGTGTGTGTGTGTGTGTGTGTGTGTGTGTGTGTGTGTGTGTGTGTGTGTGTGTGTGTGTGTGTGTGTGTGTGTGTGTGTGTGTGTGTGTGTGTGTGTGTGTGTGTGTGTGTGTGTGTGTGTGTGTGTGTGTGTGTGTGTGTGTGTGTGTGTGTTGTTTGGACGTGGCAATAAACAGCACGCACACATGTACAGATAATCGACACAACCATAACATTTCTTTTTTCTGTGGATTGGCAGCCTATTTTTCACCGGTGTATGTATCATTGCATGTGGCTTACTTATTGAAGATTAACGAAAGGGATCAATGGTTACACTTGATGTTTATTTTTAATGTTAAACTTATACTTCATAATATTCT
>JAXIVD010010865.1:0-2500 GCA_036785275.1 Cancer borealis
GTATGGCTAATGAAGGGCTTTACAGACTGATATTAAGTCTATAACCTGGCGTCATTGGGTTGGCAAAATTAGTATTGGAAGCTGACTTGACCGTATGTTTGCGGATTAATCGTAGCTATTTTTTGTTGCGGAGGATAAAAAAAGTGGGAGAGTGCATGTAGAATACTGAGAATCGTCGGGGATTCTACTAACTAAACCTTGGATGATGTTACACACTTCCCTTTTAGGACAAACTACTTCCTGCATCTTTTTGGAAAGGAAAGAAACATCATAAGAATACATTTTTACTCAGTGTATTTTAATTGTGCGTAATATAACACTTGTCTTGTGAGTGAAAAAAAAAAGTGAAAATTATTTGCTCAGCTTACAAAACTATTGCTTTAACACGTCACTTAGGTGTTGAACGTGTACAGTTTATCATGGTTTACAGGCAGGGAATTGGTGAGTGGATTGTCATTATTCAACGGAGTTCATGCGGAGTTCCAATCCTTGCATTGATATAGTTTCAACCTTTGTATACACGACTCAAGGACGTGTTTTCAATCTTAACGCTATTACAAGTGCATCTAGGAATGAAACGAAGTAAGGCTCAGACCAAAATTGAACCGGTTTGGATAAAATTAATGAAAGGACTGGATGATTAAAAAAGATAATGGTAAGATGTTGGGAGGGAAAAATCAAATGTCTGACTTGATTCCATATTTAATTAACTGAATAGATGATTAGTAACAACCGTGGTGGTGGTGGTGGTGGTTGTCGTGGTAGTGGATGTTGTCGTGGTAGTGGATGTTGTCGTAGTGGTAGTGTTTTCTGCTTCCATGTTCTGTTTATCCAAGCAGTTAAGTAATACCATTTTTTGTACTTTCCTTTGAGTAAATATGAGTATTGTGACAAGATTGTGTCGTTATAACAATGAAACTGGTGTTAAAAAGCCTTTCTAACGCCCCTGAGGTAAAACAACTACAACAATGCAGATCGTGAGTGGCAGAAAAGTGTTATTTTCTTTGTCTTTCCTTAAGGATGTCATGTAATAAATTTGTGTGTAGCAATTGTCTCTAAGAAAAAGTTGCTACTAAGTAGGGAATAATTGTTATACTGAATTTTTTTTATTTTTTATTATTTGTTACGATGATGTGAGGACGATAACTTGTGAGGACTTGTGTGTTTTGAAATATATATATATATATATATATATATATATATATATATATATATATATATATATATATAATATATATATATATATATATATATATATATATTGAAAAAACATTAAACGAAATATATCAAATTACTAAAAGGAAAAGAAGAAACACCATAAATAAATCATACATTACACATCATTCTGGCTTCCAAGAACTCTACTTTCAAGTCATGCTCAAAGCTTTATCATGATATATTGAATAAGTCACTGATATAAATAACGTTGCATAAAAAAAACATGGGAAAGCCTAGACATAAATAACTAAGTATCCTATTGTCCCAAGGAAGCCTAGTTGATGATGTAATGTGGAGAGTATAGTGTGTAACAAAGGCTGGATAACTAACTATAACTATGTATAACTACGCACACTCCACAGCTTGTGTTATATGTTGAGTTACTATCGAGGGAGAATGACGCAGTTTTGTTTGTGAAGTGTGTCGCCAGAGAATTGGGAAGGAGACAGTGAATTGTACGCTGAAGGAGTAACTAGGAAATAAACACATTGGGAGAGAAATGTCTTGCGGGTATTCTACTTGTATTAATCTATATATCCTATTTATCTATTTATCTATCTATCTATCTATTTTCTAAACTATACAAGTTTACTCATGGTAAAACAAGTTTTCATAAGACAAGCATCTTTTTTCTTCCTTTTCATACTCTCTTTTCTCAAAAAAAAGTAGCTTGATTTGTACGAATGAAGATTGAAAATAGATAAATTAGATAATATACGTCAATACAATTAATAAATAGATGAATATATAAATATATGAAATAGATAAACTACTTCATTTGCTATATTGACACTTTCTTGGTGATTAAAATCAGATTATTGAGAGAGAGAGAGAGAGAGAGAGAAGAGAGAGAGAGAGAGAGAGAGAGAGAGAGAGAGAGAGAGAGAGAGAGAGAGAGAGAGAGATGTAAAATGGCTGATAATTGCAAGCCGATTAACATCAGTGGTTAGAAAAACAACCTTGAAAGCAATGTTTAGAGCATAAAAGACTAAAAACTGCCTTTGATACACTCGAGTAAATATTGACACACAGCATGAGATTATACACTCAGTCTGATTCATGGTTGTCTTTTCGGTAATAGTATATACAGTTGCTATGATGTTTTTAACCTAAGTTATACCGCCTGATCCTGTGTTAAATTGAACTTACACTTTCCAAACTAATTCATGTACAAGTATTCCAAGTGGAGTCAGTGTTTTGTTAAGGGAGTGTAAGTACAGTACGTAGTGTGTGGATGTGGCAGGTGTGGTTAGGTTAGGTTAGGAATAGGTTAAGAACAGGT
>JAXIVD010010866.1:0-5000 GCA_036785275.1 Cancer borealis
CAGTTAAGTTCTAAGTTAATTAATGAGTATTATCATCACCTTTAGCCCTTTCCTCTCTCTCTCTCTCTCTCTCTCTCTCTCTCTCTCTCTCTCTCTCTCTCTCTCTCTCTCTCTCTCTCTCTCTCTCTCTCTCTCTCTCTCTCTCTCTCTCTCTCTCTCTCGTCTTCCTAAGTGTACTCCTGCCTCTTCTTCATCTTATCTTCCTTGCCCATCACACACACACACACACACACACACACACACACACACACACACACACACACACACACACACACACACACACACACACACACACACACACACACACTCAAGGGACAGAGGGAGCGTGATGAAGGGTGGATGGGATGGATTCTGGCGTCACGATCAGCTGATCACACACAGGAAAGCTGCTCTCCGATCCACCATGCTAAATGTTCCGACCCTGGAGGAGGAGGAGGAGGAGGAGGAGGAGGAGGAGGAGGAGGAGGAGGAGGGGGAGGAGGAGGAGGAGGAGGACGACAGGAAATAGCAAAGCGAGGGGGAGTATAACGAGGACTAAGAAAAATAGAAAAATGTGAAGGAAATGGAAGTGGAGGAGATGGAAGAGGAGGAGGAGGAGGAGGAGGAGGAGGAGGAGAAGAAGAGGAGGTGGCGGTAAAAGGGGAAAAAAAAAGGATAAGAATATAAAGGAGAGAGAAGGTAGCGTCTCAAAGATATATTTTTCATTTGAATTTTCTCATGTTTTGATTGCTTCTTCTCTCTCTCTCTCTCTCTCTCTCTCTCTCTCCTCTCTCTCTCTCTCTCTCTCTCTCTCTCTCTCTCTCTCTCTCTCTCTCTCGCTGTACAAATACTCTACATTTTAAACATTTCTACCTCAATATCATCTTTTTCTTTCTTATTTTTGTCTCAGCTGCTTCTCAATTTTCCCTCCACTATATATTTGAGTGCCCCCAGAACTCTTTTTCTCTCTCCTTCCCTCTGTATAGAAAACGGGACTAAGGCAAATTACTTTCCCATGCAGAAGTATTTTATTACACGAAGGCAAATTGGTTGAGAGAAAATTCGTAATACCTAGTTTATTTACCCTCTTCTTCCCTATATCGCGTGTAAGGTTACTCTGTGTGTGTGTGTGTGTGTGTGTGTGTGTGTGTGTGTGTGTGTGTGTGTGTGTGTGTGTGTGTGTGTGTGTGTGTGTGTGTGTGTGTGTTGTCCTTTTTAGTTATATTTCAATACTATTATGTTTTATTATTGTTTTGTGAGTTAGTTTTGAACCAGATTATTTTTTCTTTAACGTTTGAGTTTATGTGAAGTACTATTATTTTTGTGAGATTATTTTTATTATTTTTATTGTTATTATTTGACTTATTTCTTAGTGATGCAAGTCTTATTTGTCTCTTTTTTCTCTTTCTTACGTGATGAGTATAAAAATATCCTGAAGAGAGAGAGAGAGAGAGAGAGAGAGAGAGAGAGAGAGAGAGAGAGAGAGAAGAGAATATATAATAATTTTATGAGTGCTGTAAAAGAAATTAAAATCGGCTTTACGAAGATGTCTCAGTGCAGCAGTTTTCAGGTGTGTTCATGCAGGTGTATAATTATAGGTGTGTGTTGATAGGTGTTGTGACAGGTGTGTGTTGACAGGTGTGTGCTGCAACCTCCCACTGTTTTTTTGTTTTTTTCAGTGCTTTGTGGTGAATATGCTTTGTGTGTGTGTGTGTGTGTGTGTGTGTGTTTTTTTTTCGTGTATATTTCTGTAACTCAATTATTTATTAGCCTTTATGTGCGATGCTGCGGCTTTCAAACATAATTATTGTTGTGTAATTGTTTTAATGTACACTTTTTCTAGTTGTTCTGAAGCCTTTTTTTCATTGTCATTCTGGTAATCCTGCTTGATTGGTAAATATATTATATACCCTTTTTTTTTTGTGTGTGTTTGTGTTTGTGTTGTGTAGATTAACAAAGCAGTTATCATACAGCACTTTGTAATGGCAATTCTGTGTGTGTGTGTGTGTGTGTGTGTGTGTGTGTGTGTGTGTGTGTGTGTGTGTGTGTGTGTGTAATAGCCTTTGTTTTTCATTGGTTTTATTGTGTATTCTATTATTCTACTTTAACGATTTTGTATTTTATTTTTGCCATATTGAATGAGGGTTAAATGAAATATATATTCCTTCTCTCTCTCTCTCTCTCTCTCTCTCTCTCTCTCTCTCTCTCTCTCTCTCTCTCTCTCTCTCTCTCTCTCTCTCTCTCTCTCTCTCTCTCTCTCTCTCACCATGCATATGATTTTATTCGTCTCAAGAATTCCATAGAAACTTAATAAGGACAAATTCCTTCGCGGCACCGTTACAGAAGTGGCTGTAATGCAAGGCTGATTGCATTATGTACCTCCCGCCATGACCAGGTATTGCGTGTAAAGGGGTGGGTGCTGACATCATCACCTGCTGGTAATTAAGAGCAGGTGTGGAGTTACCCTACCTGCCCGGGCCCCCTGATAAACGCGAGAGAGGGAGGAAGGGAGAGAAAAATACGAGCTGGTGAAAGGTGCTGGAGAATTCTGTCCTTAATGGGTGTTGTGAAGATTCCCAGGTGGTGTTGGTGCTGGTGTTGGTGTTGGGTTGTGTTGTGTTGTGTTGGTGTTGTGTTGTGTTGTGTTGTGTTGTGTTGTGTTGTGTTGTGTTGTGGTTGTTTAGTTTAGTACACAGGAAGGTTCAGGTGTGTTAATGGTGTGCAGGTGAAATTGTTCTTGGTGTTAAGTGTAAATAGAAGTTTGATTTGATTACATTTCATTACATTTTACAGGAATATTGCTTTTTTTTTTTCTCTTTGTTTGTTAGTATTATTAAGGTAGAAGTTAGAATTTTGCTGTGATATATAGTAATGGACATTTTTTGATCTTTTCAGTTAAGTATTTCACGAATATGGATCTTTGACCTGCATATCGTCTGACACTGTGGTGATGTGAGTACAAAGGTGTAGTTTTGAGTGAAAAGTATTGGGTTGGCCGAATGACTGTGAATATTTTTGTGTTTATCATATTTTTTCGTGTGTATCATCTTATAAGGTTTGATGTCGACAAGGTAAGGTATATGATAATGATTCCTTTACATGGAGGTATTCGGTGTATCCTGTTTTTTGTACCCATCAATTTCCTTCTCGAATATTACGTTCTTGCAAGGGTTGTGTGTGCCGCTGTAATTTTTTCGCAGTCAGAGGTTGTTCATCTCATCATCTTTCTTCCTTTGCTTGGAGGAGAGAGGTGTTTGACCCCACGCAGAAAGGAGGGGCAGAGGGAGGCACAAGCTACTCATCCCATCATCCCTTTTTCTTTGAACTCATTTCCTTCAGTCTCTCACGCTCCACCGCACCGCTGCCTCTCTTCATACCTTATGTTGCAAGTCACGAAGTTATTGTTTTTCTGATGCTGTTAGCTGCCTCCCGTCCTCTCTCATCTCTGTTTTGTTCGCCATATGAATGCAAGCGTGAACCAGTAGCAGCTTGTTACTACCGTACTGCAACACTCTTCTTACTTTGAGTGCTTCCAGAGACTTGTATTCTGTACGAGACAGTCAGAATGTGGGCATATTTATACTTAATTGTTTCTATCTGTTTAAATATCTTAATTTTTTAGTTTTTTTGTATATTTTTATCACTGGAAACTTCATTGGCAGCGGAGAATTAAGACTGTGGAATGTATCAAGTTACCTCCACAAGTTTAGTATAGGTATTGTTTCTAATATAATTAATACAGTAAAGAATGGTTAATTCATTAATGTTATTAGGCAAACAAGGGTGAAATACAGTTTGATATTATAGTAATCAGGAAAATAAGGCCAGATTCTTGTTCAGCATGACTGAAAATCTCATTGTACCAATTTTCATTAGATTCGGAGGTGTGGAAATTTTCATAAAATTTTGTAGGGTACATACACCCTTAGAGTTTTTTTTAGATAAATCACATATTTTGAAATAACTCGAAATGTATGGGGTTTACGTAAAAAAATTATATAATATAAAAGAAAGAGCAGGGGACGTTCGTTCTTTTGAGTTATAATAAAATTGAATCGGAATGTAATTATAGATGTAGGAGTGTAAAGTATTATGCATTCATTTATTTCACAAAATTTTTATTTTCTTCATAGGTATTAGAGTTATTGGAAAGATGATGACAATATGAGATAGAAATTATCATACTCCATAATTTTACTTCCAAACAATTTCTTGTAGGACTAATATTTACGTAGTAAAATGGGAAAACCTTTTTCGACCTCAGTTCTGGTGGAATTTACGGGCCACAAAATGGAAAATCCAAATATTAAAGTAATGACAAAAATAATTCCTAGGTTAGACCAACCTAACCTAACCTAACCTCTAGATCGCATACCAGAGTAGATTCATGTTACGTAGATCGCAATATAAAGTGTAGATTGCATACCAAAGTAGATTCATGACACGTAGATAACAAGCCAAAGTAGCACGCCAGCTCGGTAACAGCAAACAAACCAAGGACGCCTCCAACTCCCGGTCGTTCGCCTTAACCCGGGAGGTTGAGGTTAGTGTGATCCTTGCCAGACGCACGATGAGTCCAGTGTCATCAGGGCGGGAGACACTGAGCCTGGGAGTGGACCAGTAGGGGTGAATTACGTCGAGACAAAGAGCGAATACAAGTCACACTCTCGCTGCCTCTCGCCGGGAATTATGATGGAGCGTGTGTCTTCGGTGTTAATATCTGCTCCACGCTGCCGGACGTACGATGCTCTCAGGTTAACTTACTTCCCCTCTGTTAGTTATGCATGGATAATATTTTTTTTAGAGGTGAAGCGTATTCATAGTGGAATAAAACTCTGATGAATGCTTTGAGGTGACGTGAGGCTGATGGAGTGTTTTTTTAATTCTTGCTGTAGAGATGATCAAGTGTGGATTATCGCTGCCAGACGCACGATAAACTCATTATCTCGGGAAAAGGTTGATAGCCAAGAAGGAGGAGGAGGAGGAGGAGGAGGAGGAGGAGGAGGGAGGAGGAGGAGGAG
>JAXIVD010010866.1:7500-10000 GCA_036785275.1 Cancer borealis
TGTGTGTAAATATTGACACTGACAGGGGAGACTTAAGGTAATTAATATGATTGAATTACGAATATTTAGAGCTTGAGTGAATGGTGGAAAGGATGCGTGTTAGTTAGTGAAGACAAGTCAAGTAAGGAAGGACGTGTGTGTGTGTGTGTGTGTGTGTGTGTGTGTGTGTGTGTGTGTGTGTGTGTGTGTGTGTGTGTGTGTGTGTCATGTCACTGATCACCGCTGCGACACACGCCACATCGTGCTGGCGTGTTGGCTTTTATTGGGCGTTACACCTTTCATGATTTTGGTAAATATCCGATTGTATTACAGCGTTCAAGGGTGGATATTGCAAGCTGCGAATTGAATTTACATAAGAACCGCCTGCTTCTAATAACAAACTCCAGCGGAATTTGGAACTGAATATTCTTTTTTTATATAAATTCCACGCTGGGAATTTATTGCAAAAGTTATTAAGTATCTTGGAACATTATATGTCTATTGCTTTGATATTAGTCCCCGAGGCAGCAGGTTTGGGCTGATTACAGGTGTGTGTGTGTGTGTGTGTGTGTGTGTGTGTGTGTGTGTGTGTGTGTGTGTGTGTGTGTGGGTGTGTGTGTGTATGTGTGTGTAAACTTGTCAATATATTTTTTTTTTCTCACACTAATATCGGTTCATTCAGGCCTTTTTTTTTCTCACCTGTCGGTATTAATCAGTGGCCATCACCTGTGCTGGGCGGCGGTGAGAGGGTTGTGGCTTTATTGTCCTGGTACCGAATAGCTTTGTGCGTCACGTGACCTGCCAGCTGCGGGAGTACGTCACTGAGCCGTCGATGGGATATTGGATGGGCTATTGAACTCCATTGTTTTCACGCATGCCCACACGCACACACATACACACATACAAAAAAAAAAAAACGCACACTCGTACACATATTCATACATAGTTATACATACATCCTATTATACAACGTGAATATCATGGCTTGTATAGAACGTTGATATGGTGTGTATAGGGATTAAAACTGTATGTAAATAAGTATTCATGCATTCACACACACACACACATACAGATACATGCATACACAAACACACTAACATACATTTCATCAGTGTGTCGTGCAACAGTGTATAGAAGGTCAGTGTTATAGCGGCATAAGCACCACATACTGACGACCTCGTACACATTATATATCCTTTGTATATCCTACCAATCCTACGCGTCCTTGTGTGGCGTCACGTGGCTGGAGGAGAAGAATGAGTCGAGTGTTGTCTGCCTCGGCGTGGCTTTGTCTGCGGCTCACTGGTGGAAGGGGAGGCGTGGGGTGATGAAAGGAGTGATGGAAACCCCTAATGGTCCATGTCGTTACCAGAGATAGTCGCTAATAATCGTGATAATGATGATGATGATGATAGTAATGGTGATGGTGATACACGCGGCATTACACCATCCTATATAGACCTGTTCTTCCTTGCTTACTCATCACCGTCACTTATTTTTCTCTCTCTATTCTGTCTCTTTCCATCTCGTTGTACCTCCCTCCCTCCCTCCCTCCCTCCCTCCCTCCCTCCCTCCCTCCCCTTCCCTGCCCAAAATGTGTTACCGAAATGTGTTACCAAAATATAAACACACACGTCCATAACTAGAACCAGCACGATAAGCAGGTGTAATTCGGCCCCGTCCATTCCCTGCTTGCCCGCCCATTAGCCTACATAATGGGCCTAAACACACCATTTGGTTGCATAACGCTCCAAGATTAGTTTATGACAAGGAAAAAAAATATTGTTACTATATATTTTTTCCTCTACCTCTCTTCCCTCTTTCCTTCTTTCCCATTTATCCATCTATGCTTGTTTATCTACCTTCATTTGTGCTTTTTTTTAGTATAGAAAATGGGATGCCTATGATGAAGATTGTATGGGGTGCTAATGTATTTTGTGGGTGAAGGTAAAAGATAGATTGTGACAGGTAGATAGACACAGGTAGGTGGATAGCTAGATAGGCACTGTTATAAATATTTAGACATACATTTAGACATACGGGCAGGACAGTTTGGTTAATGTGATGGTATAAACACGAAACACACGACCACAAAATGCGATTAATGGCATTACCACCAAACTCACATGTCGATTAAAAAGTAAATTAGAATATATACAACAAAAATATAGTAACAATAAATAGAGTGAGAATCAACCAAACTATATGAAGCGATGCAGTTGAAAGAAAAAAAAGAACAATGCAACACACACACACACACACACACACACACACACACACACACACACACACACACACACACACACACACACACAGCAGACTCCTCCATGCAGCATTCAGCAGCAAGACACACACAGCAGTAAGGCCGCACCAGCCTGTTACATTTACATGCTAACCTCGTTAGAGTGAATCATGCGTCTGGCAGAGAGGCGGGAGAGGGCGTGGTGCATCCGGCAGCGTCCCGACCCAAACTGTCGTACGTAAGGAAGGAAGATCACTTAACACTCAGGGCGATGTGTAT
>JAXIVD010010867.1:2500-12480 GCA_036785275.1 Cancer borealis
CAGACAGACAGACAGACAGACAGACACACAGACACAGACACAGACACAGACACACACACACACACACACACACACACACACACACACACACACACACACACACACACACACACAGAGACAGACAGACAGACAGACAGACAGACAGACAGACACACAGACACACAGACACACAGACACACAGACACACAGACACACACACACACACACACACACACACACACACACACACACACACACACACACACACACACACACACACACACACACACACACACACACACACACACACACACACACACACACACACACACACACACACACACACACACACACACACACACACACACACACACACACAGACAGACAGACAGACAGACAGACAGACAGACAGACAGACACACACACAGACACACACACAGACACACACACACACACACACACACACACACACACACACACACACACACACACACACACACACACACACACACACACACACACACACACACACACACACACACACACACACACACACACACACACACACACACACACACACACACACACACACACACACACACCACACACACACACACACACACACACACACACACACACACACACACACACACACACACACACACACACACACACACACACACACACACACACACACACACACACACACACACACACACACACACACACACACACACACACACACACACACACACACACACACACACACACACACACACACACACACACACACACACACACACACACACACACACACACACACACACACACACACACACACACACACACACACACACACACACACACACACACACACACACAGTAACATTTGTCTATAAAGCAAAACACTGTCCCTCCCGCTCTGTCCTAATACTATCCTCTCGCCTCAACAGGAAGAAGAAACCAAAATTTGCGGGAATGGACTGAATGCTGATTCTTCTGCCGGCTACGAGTATGTGGAAGTTTACCTTGGAGACTACGAGAAGACGACCACCACACCCACGACCACCACTACACCCACGACCACCGCTACACTCACGACCACCACTACACCCACGACCACCGCTACACCCACGACCACCGCTACACCCACGACCACCCCTACACCCACGACCACCGCTACACCCACGACCACCACTACACCCACGACCACCACCACTACACCCACGACCACCGCTACACCCACGACCACCGCTACACCCACGACCACCACCACTACACCCACGACCACCGCTACACCCACGACCACCACCACAAGCACGAACCCCACACCCACGACCACCACCACTACACCCACGACCACCACTACTACATCCATGACCACCAGTACACCCACGACCACCACCACTACACCCATGACCACCACCACCACACCCACGACCATCACCACTACACCTACGACCACAACCACACCAACTACCACCACCACCACACCCATGAGCACAACCACACCCACGAC
Source organism: Cancer borealis (assembly GCA_036785275.1). Classification (NCBI taxonomy): domain Eukaryota; kingdom Metazoa; phylum Arthropoda; class Malacostraca; order Decapoda; family Cancridae; genus Cancer; species Cancer borealis. The sequence goes on from JAXIVD010010867.1 coordinate 3,999, forward strand.
CATTACCATACCCACGACCACCACCACACCCACGACCACCACTACACCGTTATCCAGTGAAAATACTTTGACATCGACTCCTATGAACACTGAGGTCCTCACCACTACGACCCCCTCAAGGATTAGTGACGCTAGTGTCTTCGGAGTATCATTGATTGAGTTCATTGTCCTGTGTCTAATCTCCCTCATCATCCTATTGGTGTTCATGACATCCTTCCTCCTTCTGGCTTTCAGGAGGAGGAAGAGGAGGATTTACGTTAAGGTACGTTTCTTGTTTGTGTGTAAATCCTGAATTATCATCATTAAGACATTTCTACATTTTTCCCCAAACAACCTATTAGTAATAAGTGCTAAGAGACTGCACTTATTTTGTTTGTTTTTTCTTTCAGACAGTAATATCCATGTTCATGTACACACAGGTAATGCCGGACACCCTACCGTCCACCATCAGAAGGGACGCTCACCCCCCTGCACCTCCGTCCACACACGACCATCAACTAATAATACCCAGGACCACGTTGAGTCCGTCCACGTCACGGCAGAAAGCAATGAACAGTCATCATAGTTGGGTGTACGGACATGACGGGTCTGGGCGAAGGGGCGTGGCTATGCATGACACAGACGCCTACTACCACGCCCACACACGTCGCCACTACATGAACCTTAACTCAAACACTGTCCATCACGATTATGGGGACGTGTACAGTGTTACCCAAGATTTTCAGTCACCAAAGGGAAGGAGATATCCACAGTGGCAGAAGCATGTAACGAGCACAATGACCAGACATTACTAGTGATCAGTGGCGCGATACACCACATAGATATGCACATATATACATCTATAAGAGGGAATGAGTTTAGGTTTTACTCGTCATTCTTGATCGATGGAACACGGCAAGATGACCTCGGCAAGCTAAGCAATAAGCTAAGTGGTGTATGAGGTGTAAGTTCATGTATACATAACCCTACATCATCATAAAATTCCTAGATTTACAATTAAATATATGTTTTAATATAAATCTGAAATACAAACAATGTTTTTTTAAATACCCTGTACTCTCTACACTTACAACAGTGGCACTCGTGTGTGTGTGTGTGTGTGTGTGTGTGTGTGTGTGTGTGTGTGTGTGTGTGTGTGTGTGTGTGTGTGTGTGTGTGTGTGTGTGTGTGTGTGTGTGTGTGTGTGTGTGTGTGTGTGTGTGTATGTGTGTGTGTGTGTGTGTGTGTGTGTGTGTGTGTGTGTGTGTGTGTGTGTGTGTGTGTGTGTGTGTGTGTGTGTGTGTGTGTGTGTGTGTGTGTGTGTGTGTGTGTGTGCGTGTGTGTGTGTGTGTGTGTGTGTGTGTGTGTGTGCTTGCTATAGTACTTATGATACTTATGATATTTATGATAAAGTAATTACAACAATATGATAATAATATTAATAATATCAGTAATAATAATAACAATAATAAAAATACAACCAAAATACTAGTACGCACTACTACTACTACTACTACTACTACTACTTTTACTACTACTACTACTACTACTACTACTACTACTACTACTACTACTACTACTACTACTACTACTACTACTACTACGGCTACTATTACTACTACTACTAGCAAACCCATCAATACCAATAACAACAAGAATAATAAGCCACATCATCATTAACACACAATACCAAAATTCAAACTGTAGAAAAATAATGCGAAACGTGCATATGAAGAGCTGTCACAAAACACACTGAACACTACATACACTCAACTACATCACCTCTCTAAGGAATGTCACCAGAAAGAAAACAATTACCTCTTTCCTATAACTACTGATAACCTCATTCTTTATCATATGGGGATCATAGGGTAGCTACTGAGGGGAGATAAAGTAGCTGAATTAATACGTTTTCTTACATGTGTTGAAAGATGACAATAACAAGCGTCTTAGGTGACATAATCCTCTTAACGTAAACTATCGCTAATATAAATGTTTCCTTGTGAAATGCACTGTGTTTCTACTGACCTCCACACATCCCACATACAACAAGAAAGGTGAAGCCACATGGGACTAATGACGCATATATAATCGTACCCTGTTACCTGATTTCAGTGTCACCTCACCCACCTTTCCTTTGCACAAACACTCTTTTCCCTTCTATCCCAGTCGCCGTGTGTGCCCCGGGGAGACACTTGCACGCATGAAACTCAACCTCTTTCTGTCAGCGTTGTTGCAGAATTTAAATTTTTCCGCGCTCGAGGGAGAGGAATTAGATCTGAACAGAGACCTTGACAACATCATCTTCAATTTCCCAAACTCATTCCACATTCTCATCACCAGCAGGACGTAGACGAAGAGGAGCAAGACTAGAGCCTCAGGGAGTAGAAATAGAATAAGAAGAAAATGTAAAGATAATGAGGATGAGAATGTAGATGCAAATTATGAAGGTGCTGTTGTTTCTGTTGTTCCTGGAGGAGGAGGAGGAGGAGAAAGAGGAGGAGGAGGAGGAGGAGGAGGAGGAGGAGGAGGAGGAGGAGGAGGAGGAGGAGGAGGAGGAGGAGGAGGGAGAAGTGTGGAGGCGCTATGGATGGGGTAAATTTGCTTACTGTCTTTAAATTTGTCTTTACTTGCGTTACTTGTGTGTGTGTGTGTGTGTGTGTGTGTGTGTGTGTGTGTGTGTGTGTGTGTCGCGGCTCACAAACTGTTGCTTAATATGTAAGAATTTCTCATCTTGGAAAGTATCTTGTTCATCTTCTTTAGTATAATGTTCGGGTGTTTTCAGTGGTGTATAAGTCCAGGCGGTGTAGGGGAGGGTCGTGTGGCCCTACAGCGTGTGACGAAACGCTTCAACCACTGAAAAACGTCCCACAAACAATTTTCTTACCTAGTAACGCTTATGTTACTGACGCAGATATCTAGAGGAGGTTGGTTAAACTTAGCATAAAGACGTACACATAGGCAACCTTTATTTCAACATGGCATGCCTCTCAAAACTATTTTCTATTATTGCGACATGAAAGAAAACGAGCTTAGTTATAGACTACTAAAGGAAACGACAAAACAAGGACATTGTTATTACTGGTGAGAATGCAAAGTTTTCGGATGAGACGAATTTATCTTATTCTATTTTATCATTATTATTCGTTTAGTGGTATAAATATCTGTAGACTTTTTATTTTATTTTTTATTTTTAACATTTAAAGGGTATTAGCCAAGGGACAACAAAAATACATCACAAAAATCCCGCTTGCCGCCAGACCCTGTAAAGAGGACAGTAGGAGTAATATAAGCAGGGGGTGGAGGTCCAGTTTAGCATTAGAGATGTCGTGACACTCCTCTTTTGAAAGAGTTTAAGTTATAGGCAGGTGAAAAAACAGACAAAGGAAGAAAGTTCCAGAGTTTACAGTGTACGAAATGAAAGAGTGAAGATACTGGTTATCTCTTGCATTAGAAAGATGGACAGAATAGGGATGAGAAGAAGTAGAAAGCCTTGTGCAGCGAGGCCGTGGGAGGAGGGGAGGCATGCAGTTAGCAAGTTCAGAGAAGCAGTCAGCATGAAAATTGCGGTAGAAAAGAGATAAAGATGCAACATTGCGTCGGTGACTTCAAGGATCAAGACAGTCAGTTAGAGGAGGAGAGTTGATGAGACAAAAAACTTAAGACTCCACCCTTTAGATTACACCTGTTTCCTCACTTTCCTATACAAATTCATGATAGTTTGTTCATAATACATCGTAGCGCTTCCCTTTCCGGCCAGGTTCGGCTGGAGGGAGAAGTGGATGGGAGTCTTCCACTTTTCTGTTCTTTTGTCTCTATCAAGCATATATTATAGTAGCAGTGTAGCCACATAGACAGCCTTGTTAGGTCTAATAGGACTGTTGTTGTCTGTTCATCCTTTGTATTCATTTGAAAAATGCCCACCTCTGATAACAAGCAGGAAGAATGCACTGTGGTCAGGCTAAGGAAGGACAACGAACACTGAACAAGATACAAGCACATGGTAGCAGGAAAGTAAATAAATAAAATCACAAAAAAGTCAAATAGATTGTCTCAACAAAGACTCAGGAAAGATAAAACAAGCTTAATTAGGTTAAGTCAAGGATGCGTGGGCAGCCCTTCGTCCTGACAATGCTGAAGTGACTTGAATCTTTCTCTTTCTCTCTCTCTCTCTCTCTCTCTCTCTCTCTCTCTCCTCTCTCTCTCTCGCTCTCTCTCTCTCTCTCTCTCTCTCTCTCTCTCTCTCTCTCTCTCTCTCTCTCTCTCTCTCTCTCAAACACAATTACGTTATATTTAGCACAACGTCTTGGTCTTGTTAGTATTTTCTCCCTCAACTTCCTTTCCACCAAAAACTTCCAACAACACCAATTCGTGAGGTCCTGAGTCTCGGGTTTCATTATCAAAACTTCTCAAAATCTACACCTTCCAATTTTTGTATTAAGGTTCTTAATTTTTTTTTTTTCCTCTCTCTCTCTCTCTCTCTCTCTCTCTCTCTCTCTCTCTCTCTCTCTCTCTCTCTCTCTCTCTCTCTCTCTCTCTCTCTCTCTCTCTTCTCTCTCTCTCTCTCTCTCTCTCTCTCTCTTTCTCTCTCTCTCTCTCTCTCTCTCTCTCTCTCTCTCTCTCTCTCTCTCTCTCTCTCTCTCTCTCTCTCTCTCTCTCTCGTATTGGGTTGCAGTGCTGGTCTGGTATTTCAGGTAACTCGTGGTGGGTTTGCTCGTAATGAGAGAACTATTCCACAAGACGTCTAGTTAGTGCTGAGGAGAACACGGAAGGGAGGGAAGGTAGGAGAGCAAGTAGTAAGGAAGAGGAGAAATAGAGAAAGGAGCAAGGAGGAAGGGAGAAGTAAGTTAAGGCAGAAGTCTACGTCTATTCTGTTCTTCATTGTACATACATACACTTGGTGACATGTTTATCTATACATACAAACTGATATGTGTATACTTTGAAGGTCATTCTGTGCGTGTATGGTAAACTGTAATTATACTCGATGACTTGCAAATAAACCGTAAAAATAATTTGTACGTGTGTGTGTGTGTGTGTGTGTGTGTGTGTGTGTGTGTGTGTGTGTGTGTGTGTGTGTGTGTGTGTGTGTGTGTGTGTGTGTGTGTGTGTGTGTGTGTGTGTGTGTGTGTGTGTGTGTGTGTGTGTGTGTGTGTGTGTGTGTGTGTGTGTGTGTGTGTGTGTGTGTGTGTGTGTGTGTGTGTGTGTGTGTGTGGTGTGTGTGTGTGTGTGTGTGTGTGTGTGTGTGTGTGTGTGTGTGTGTGTGTGTGTGTGTGTGTGTGTGTGTGTGTGTGTGTGTGTGTGTGTGTGTGTGTGTGTGTGTGTGTGTGTGTGTGTGTGTGTGTGTGTGTGTGTGTGTGTGTGTGTGTGTGTGTGTGTGTGTGTGTGTGTGTGTGTGTGTGTGTGTGTGTGTGTGTGTGTGTGTGTGTGTGTGTGTGTGTGTGTGTGTGTGTGTGTGTGTGTGTGTGTGTGTGTGTGTGTGTGTGTGTGTGTGTGTGTGTGTGTGTGTGTGTGTGTGTGTGTGTGTGTGTGTGTGTGTGTGTGTGTGTGTGTGTGTGTGTGTGTGTGTGTGTGTGTGTGTGTGTGTGTGTGTGTGTGTGTGTGTGTGTGTGTGTGTGTGTGTGTGTGTGTGTGTGTGTGTGTGTGTGTGTGTGTGTGTGTGTGTGTGTGTGTGTGTGTGTGTGTGTGTGTGAATCCTGTATCCCATATGCAGCCAGTATCATCATCACGTTTACCTTCAGTTCGTTTGATATGTAAATGTAACACACACATACACACTGAGTCTGTTTCAACTCCAAACACACGCACTGCTGTACCATATTCTCTATTGACTGACCTTGAATGTAACTGTATAAACCAGTATTGTATAACGTGCTACGAGTATAATCCACAATGTGTTGACAGGAGGTTTGTGTGATATATATCATTGGCTTAAACACGAGAGAGAACGAATGATACTTTTTGATAAGCACAGGATGAAGGAAAGAGAAAAAGATGAAGAAACTGAAGGAGATGAAGATAGAGAATTATAAAAAGAAGAAGAAGAAACAAAGAAAAAGAAGAAGACACAGAAAAATAAATGTAGAAGAATAAGAAGAATGGGAATAATAATATTGATAAGAGAAACAAAAAAAAAAATTGGAAGCGAAAACACCAAAAAATAAAAGTAAAAATGTAAGAGGAAAAATAGGAAAAAAGAAGAAAAACAACAACATAACAATAAGAAAAAAATGAAAATAAAAACTGAAGAAATATAGGATGCAAAAGAAAAACAAAGAGTAGAAGAAAAAAATAAAAAGAAGACGGCAATGATAATAATGATGATTGTCGTAAGATGAAAGACAGACATTAACGCCGCCGTGGTAATAACGTGATGATGAGACAAAGAAAAATGAATGACCATAATAATAATCTTAATTGAAAAAGCAGTCGTGTGTGTGTGTGTGTGTGTGTGTGTGTGTGTGTGTGTGTGTGTGTGTGTGTGTGTGTGTGTGTGTGTGTGTGTGTGTGTGTGTGTGTGTGTGTGTGTGTGCGTGCGTGTGCGTGTGCGTGTGCGTGTGCGTGTGCGTGTGCGTGTGTGTGTGTGTGGAGAGGGGTGGGGGGCAGTGAGGTGCTCTACTTCCATCACCCACTAAATGGCAATTTCTACAATGAAAAAAAAAATTCATTACATAACCTGATACAGGAAACAGTTTACTTCCTGACGTAAAGTGGCAACATAATATACAGTACTTATAATAGTAATTACAGCATGCTTAATTAGTTGATATTTTTATATGAAATTTTCAAAATGGCCATTTTTACCATATAAAAACAAGGAAATTATACTTATTACCTGACAGGGGATGATATAAGATATGTACTTCCAAATATTATTGTATGGAAAAAAAGTACAGAGATAGTAAAAAACATAGATTAATAATCCTCCTCCTCCTCCTCCTCCTCCTCCTCCTCCTCCTCTTCCTTTTCCTCCTACTCTTACTTCTTATACTACTACTATAACTACTTCTACTACCAATGCTGCTACTACTACTACTACTACTACTACTACTACTACTACTACTACTACTACTACTACTACTACCACTACTACTACTACTATTACTACTACTACTACTACTACTACTACTACTACTACTACTACTACTACTAGTATTACTTCTACTACTATTACTACTACTACAACTATTGCTATTACTATCATTATTACTACTACTATTACTACTACTACTACTACTACTACTACTACTACTACTACTACTACTACTACTACTACTACTACTACTACTATTACTACTACTCATCAACTCATCAACTCATCAATGATTTTATTATTATTATTATTAATATTGTTATTTTTATTATTATTATTATTATTATTATTATTATTATTATTATTATTATTATTATTATTATTATTATTATTATTATTATAAGTAATTTATAATAATAATAATAATAATAATAATAATAATAATAATAATAATAATAATAATAATAAAAATAACAATATTAATAATAATATTAATAAAATCATTGATGATAATACCACACCCAACACTACACGACACAATATATTTTCAGTGTCTTTTCTTCACGCTCACACCTACGTTCACCTGTCCAATCAGGAGAGAGATGATCAACACAGGTTCACTCGCCTCAAAGGTCAAAGTTGAATGACCTTTATTAACAATGGCGCCATATGACCTGTATACGCTATATGCAATGTCTTCTATATGATCAATTATATTTTTTCTTTCTATGCATTATTAACCTTTTCGTTGGTGAAAAGACGGAAAGACGATATTAAATCAAAATAGAAGCAAAGGAGAGAAAAAAAATAGATAGAAAGAGAGGAAAAAAAAGAGTGTGCTCATATCAGTGACCATAAGTTCCTCGCTGCCAATCGACCTCTGAGTCTTACTTACTGTGAATCAAGAGCTTCTAAGAGGGAGTTCAGATGTCTTTGTTAGGGACTCATTCTCATTAAATCTACTTGCTCTATAGGATTCAAGGATCAATGTTGTATTTTCAGAGGATGTGTGCAGAAAGATCAAATAGGATTTACTGGTTTATGATGTTTATGGATGTGAAGAGGAGTTTCATAGATGTGGTAGTGGTATGGCTATGATGTTTGATATAGATACAGAAATATTGAACAAACCCACAGCTTGGAATGTCAAAATTAATAATAAGGTTTAAGTAAAGAGTGAAAGTAGACATGAAAACTGACTAATGAGGAAATAAAGTACAACAAGGATATAGAGACGAGTCATCAAATTAACTGATTACTAATATTGGATTAACTGGAGAAGAGTCACATAATATTGGCTTCACACAAAGGCAAAACTGTAGGAATTATAATTAATACTGGACGAAAAGATGTACGATAATAATACATACGTATACTGATTAATACACATACAGACGAAAATACAAAAAAAAATGTATACTGTAGGTTTTATTTATAATCCTTTGCTTATTCCTATACTCAGCGTCAGTA
>JAXIVD010010868.1:2500-12478 GCA_036785275.1 Cancer borealis
AAAGTGTGTGCACCTTTTTTTCTCTTTTAAATTGCTGTTCACACGCGTAGATTGCCTGTGGTGCCACTTGATGTCAGCAGACACACCAACCTTGTGGCGTGTGTTGCTGCACCTCAGGGTAACACTCGCCTGCCTAGCTGCTACTTACTTCAGCATTTTATCTTCTAATTCATATTGTTATCAAATGAGAAGGTAATATAGGAAGTCATTTTTCTTGAGTTACAATCCAGCTCATCTTGTGAAAGCAGTGGTTGGGTTGTTTCAAGGATGTGGAATTCATTATCATGAAATGGGAGTTTGTAATGAAAGAAAATCGGGTTTGCTTTGAGTCAAATAGCTTTTGTAAGAGAAAGGAGGCTATCACCAAGAAAACCAGAGAATGAAAAAGCTACTGGTTATTGGCATAGCATGGAGTATTTTATGACCTGCAAACGTGAACCATTAAACTCTACAATTCTCATTATGAATATTTGTTTCAAGACTAATAATTACGCAGTAAAATGAAACCGTATCTTTTTTCCAAAAGATGACTTTCTTCCTCATTTTCTCGAAAGCTATTAGAGATATTAGAAATATCTTTGCAGCATTTGATAAACCCAATTAAACTCTACAAATCTCATTACGAATATTTGTTCTATGTCTAATAATTACACGATAAAATGAAACCGTATCTTTTTTTTCCAAAACATGAATTTCTTCTACATTTTCTCGAAAGCTATTAGAGATATTGGAAATATCATTGCAGCATATGCAGCATCATTATGAATATTTGCTCTAAGACTAATAATTACACAGTAAAATGAAACTATCCTTTTTCCAAAAACATGACTTTCTTCCTCATTTTCTCGATAGCTATTAGAGATATTGGAAATATCATTGCAGCATCTGATAGACCTAATTAAGCTCTACAACTGTGAAAAGACCTGAAACTTAGCTGGAAGTATTACATTATTCCAGTGTACAATATAAATTATAAAGAACAAAATCCATTAGCAAAAAAAAAAATTTCCAACGAGTAGAAAATATGACGAAAATATACGATAGCGAGAGATTATTTGAGGATTAAGATGAAGGACGGGTCACTAGAGGTCAGCCAATGGCAGATCCCATGGAAAAGGAGGTGACATATGTCGCCTGATTCGGTATTTTGGTTAGGAAGAGCCTGGTGTACTCTCTCTGCGATCAGTGTTAAGATTAGAGAGAGCCTTGTATAAATTCCAGGGGACTGTACGTAATACAATTTCTCTACACACGTATACCATATATGCCACACCTGCCTTCCCCATGTACTCCTCTTCTCTTGATGCAGGAAGGGAGCGCCAATCCGCCGTAGCATTGACCAGGCGAAGCAGAGGCTATTAGAGGCTGGGCTTGTCAAACACTGGATGAACGACCTCATCACCACAGCCAGCAGGGCAGCACGAGCACAGAACACCTCCAGCCCCGTCATGCCCATCACGTCCTCTGAGGTAACCACTACACCTGTATGTATCTTTGCACTCACCTATGTATGTCTCTTTTCTATTTTGTGTTTCTAGCTTGACCTGTGTACTGTCTGTCTATCTGCCTGTCTGTCCATCCAGCCCCGCGGCGCTCTCTCTGGGGTCATTCTCAACCTACCTCATGTATTTTTCTTTTGACCTGTTTTTTTTCTCTTTCTCTCTCTCTCTTTCTCACTTTCTTTCTTTCTCGTCCTGTGTATCATCTCGTTTTAACTCGTTTTACCTGTTTGTCTCTCTTCTTCTTCTTCATCCACTTGCTTTACTTCTTCTTATCGTTTATCACTTCCGTCATTTTACCCTCGTCTGTACTCCCTCACCCCGCTGTCCAATAGCCGTCCCCTCTACTATATATCTGTACCCACACATCCACCTTTCACAACCTGTTCCTTCTCCTTTCTTTCTACTAGCTTTCATGACCACCTTTCTCTGTGCACTCATTTTTTCTTTCTAATTTTCATTTTTTTCCTTTCTCTCTCTCTCTGATACATTTTCTCTCAGCCTGTGTTATTTTCTACCTGTCTGTTTGCTCACCTCTTCAAGTCTCTGGTTATTTATTTTCTAGTTTATTTTGTATTTTGGTTGGTATGATTTTTTTTTCTTCTCCTCTCCTTCCGCCACGATCTCCTTCCCTCACACACCCTCCGCCTTGCCTTGCTTTGAATCGGAGTGTGTGTGTGTGTGTGTGTGTGTGTGTGTGGGTGTGGGTGTGGGTGTGGGTGTGGGTGTGGGTGTGTGTGTATGGTTGTCTGCTTCTTATTGCAGTTCTCGTTATAGAAGTGCATAGGTGTGTGGCTTTATTGTTGTTATTGTTGTTGCTGCTGTTGTTGTTGTTGTTGTTGTTGTTGTTGTTGTTGTTGTTGTTGTTGTTGTTATTATTGTTGTTGTTTCTGCTGTTACTATTATTATTGTTATTATTAGAAGTTGTTGTGATATCATCTTTACCACCATCATCATCATCATCATCATTTAGGTTTCGTAAGAAAGCTTCATCAATCTTCAAAGAGTTAAATGATATAATTATCTCTAGCCAGCAGCATACATTTTTTCTAACTTTCCTTCCTTGTCTAATGGCAGCTTATTCACAATGTACAGTTTCACTCACTCACTCACTCATTCACTCACTCATTTTCTTTCAACTTTCTCATCGACTCTATTTCACAGTGCTGCTTTTATGGGTTTCTTTTTAAACATCTATTTGCAAATATTACTAAAAAAAAAAGAAGAAAAAAAACTGAAAGCTGTCTACAAACATCAATTTGGGAAGTGAAGTGTGTCATGGGCAGCGTGGTGTGGGCGGCGTGGGCGGCGTGGGCGCTAAAAAGCACCAACGCGCAGCTTATTAAATGTTTTCACTCCGTCAGTCACATTTCATTGTGTTACGCTTCGTGTGCTGCAGTCAGGCGCCGCTAGACATGATGGGTTAGCAGAGTGATATTGTATCATCTATCTGTCTTTTACCATGATTCATGCAGCCAGTGTGTGTCTTCAACTTCCTTTACTTTTCTCTCCTTCATAATATGGAAGTTATCATTTGTCTCTTTTCCTCTCGTGACAAACGCTGGCCTGTGCAGGAGGCTGGGGGCGGCGGCCTAGTGGTGCTGGGTGTAGGGCAGCTTCAAGGCGCCTTCTACCTGCTCGCCATGGGTATGCTGCTGGGCCTGCTGGTGGTACTTGTAGAGGTGCTCATGGTGGTCGCCCCGCAAGTCTTCACGCTGATCACGCCCTTGTCCCGTCCTTACGCCTCACCGCAAGACCCGATGCCAAAATTCGCCCTGACCCGCCACTCTTAATTGTGTTTCCGTGCATGACGCCTCTATTGAAGCCTCTCAAGTGTTGTGTACTTGACTTATATTTTGTCATGATTATAGTACATGCATACACTATTAACACATGCGTACGTACGTACATACATATTCATTTTAAAGAGTCCTCTTCTTCTATGTATCTCAACTTTCCCTTGTGGTCGGTATTCATTCTTTTCCACTTCATACATGTATTGTTTCTCTACGTGTGGTGCTCGCCTTCCTTCTATGTATGTGTGGGAGTGGGGAGGAAGGAGGGTAGGGATTGCGTGATGGGGGAGTAGATGGATGGATGGTTGGAGTCAGACTACTACTTCTTAATAGGGTGGAGTCAAAGGCTATATGTGTGTCTCATCAACTCTCCTTTTTTTCTCTCTTTTCTTTTTTAATTTCCTTCAGATTCTCACATTTTCTCAGTTGCATTATTTTTTTTTCTCTCCTTAACCGTCTACTTCCAGGGTCACCGTTATTTGTTTTTATCAATTCTAACTGGATATCTCCTTCCCTCCCTCCCTCCATTTCTCTCTCTCTCTCTCTCTCTCTCTCTCTCTCTCTCTCTCTCTCTCTCTCTCTCTCTCTCTCTCTCTCTCTCTCTCTCTCTCTCTCTCTCTCTCTCTCTCTCTCTCTCTCTATCACTTCCCTTGCCCCCCCCCCCCCCCCCCCGACTGTACAAGACCGGTTTCCCTTCTCATTCCTTCTATACAACAGTCTCTATTATCTTCCCGCCTGCATCACTTTCACTGGTCGACTCTAGAAAACTGTTACCATAATGTTGCCTTTCCTATCCACCTTCCTATCCACCTTCCTATCCACCTTCCTATCCACCTTCCTATCCACCTTCTTATCACTTGCACTCCACCAACAAAGGATTTAGAAAGCACCGTAAGAGGAAGATTTATCATAACTTTGTTTGGGTCTTTCTTTTGATTTTTCTTCTTATAGGAAACTAATTTGTAGCCCCTTACTTATTTATTTTTTAGATTAGGTTAAGTTAGGTCAGATAGGGTTGGGTCAATTTTCTTTTTAATGTATGGACTCTATACATACATACATACATGCAAGCATACATATATACATACGTACTTACATGCATACAGACTTTGAAATGTATGAACACCAAGATGCGTTCATACAAGTAAACAGATAAATGGATGACGCTTATACCAGATTGTAATTTTATTTTCAACATTCCCTTCTGTGCGTTGAAATAAAACCACTGACGTCTATACACATAACATTTTATTTTATAAAGAGCGATCTACAAAATTATATACGTACAGGTAAAAATATACAGCATACGACCTGGAAGGAAACAAAACACTAGATTGCTATAGTGTACCAGGTGCTGTTGTCTGGCCAGTGCGCGTCGCCGGTACAAGGGGACGGAGGGAGGGCAGCGGGCACTCATAAGTTCACTCTAGATCCCTCCCGGCTTGAGCGGCGTGCACTGGCAACACAAGTCCAGCAAGAGCGAGGCCCAGCAGGTGCCACACTGGTGCTAAGATGTCGTGGCGACGTGTTGGGCACGGAACGGACAGACACACAAGCAGGACACGTCTGATTGTCCCGATGTCCAATGTCCAAGCTTGGCCTGCACTCCGCCTGTTACGGATTGGCTCGTGGCCGTGTTAGTACTCGTATTCCTTACCTATATATACACATCTGACTCCCGCAACTAATCACAGCTGTCATTGGTCTCACACTCATGTTGTGTTAACGATTATGTGACTTGTTGAAAAATGGGAAGGAGGGAGGGAGGGAGAAAAGGAAAGAGAAAGCGAAGACCAGGACCACGTAAATTGAAGTTCAACTGCGTTAAGACATCGTAAGTAGCGGCACGGCACGGCGCGGACCCTGCTGCTGCGGCTGAGTTAAGGGGGAGTCATGTGTGAAGAGAGCTAATTAAGACAGCAGCCTTCAGCAAAGAACAACGAAGGCACGTCTTCAGGCACTAAATACTCCACTCTACGCGCCCTCGCCTCGCCTCGTCTCGTCTCGTCTCGCCTCGTCTCCCTTTCCTTTCCAGTGCACCTCTTCCTCGTCCCTCTCACATCCTTCCTTTCCTCATGCTTATGGGTATGTGCCTCACGCCGGCCGCTCCAGCCCGTCCTTATCCACGGTACAGTCCCCGCACCTCACCAGGCCTGACTCGTCGCAGCTGGAACACTTGAGCGCTACGAACTCGAGTGTGAAGTTGTTGCGATGGACAGACTTCTTGGATCCGTTGCACACCGAGCACGGCAGAAGCAGGAAGCCCCCGCAGGTCTCACAAGGGGTCAGCTGGCACGCCCTCTGCACGCCCAAGGGAAGAGGAAGGAGGGATTAGACGGATTGACTGTAGTGTATATATGGGCACCTAACTACACACACACACACACACACACACACACACACACACACACACAGACACACAGACACACACACACACACACACACACACACACACACACACACACACACACACACACACACACACACACACACACCTGGTATGGCTGCAGAAGGCGCCGTAGTTCACCACACTCGTTCAGTCTCTCGATCTGCTCTGCGTCCTGGAAAAGGCAAAGCAAATATTATTATTCTTCCTCCTTTTTTTTTTCCTTCCCTCCTTCCTCTATTGCTCGTTCTCTTTTCTCTCCTTCTCCCTCTTTTTCCTCCTTTTCCGTGGGTTGTCTCTCCTCTTTTTGTTTAAACATGTACCTCTCTTTTTTGTTATACTTTTTCAGCACATTTTTTATTTTTAGTGTGTGTTTTTCCTTCTTCCTTGTGCCTTCAGCTGTTTGTGATGGCGTGTTCTATTGTGCAGAAACGTGTGCCGGTTTATCAATGTTTCGGTGTGTTTATGTGTGTGTGTGTTTTGTACCTCTTCACTCCACCTTCCAACACCACCATCATCACCAATATCGCCATCACCACAACATCCATCACCACAACATCCATCACCACAACATCCATCACCACCACAACTCAACACACACTCTTCCTCCTTTTTCTTGTGTTTACCGTCGCCACCTCATGCACACCCTCACATCACCACCTCACCACCACAATACAATCATCCTGTCATCTCCATATTCATACCACTCAACACCACATGCCTTTGCAACACTACACCATGCCTTCCAACACTCTAATCACACCCTTGCATCAACTTGACCTTCCCAACACCAACACCCATTAAAGAGACAAGCAAAAGGAGGACTATAACTTCAGTATTAAATCATTCTCTTCGTCATCTACTTTGGATCTTCTCACTTAACCAAACACTTCTATCTTCATTATAACTCATCTTCTCCTCTCATCCACTCACACTCTTTAGTTCTCCCTCTGTCCCTGCCACACCAACATCTTGCTACACTTACCCCGAGGTACTGGCCCTCTAGAAACACATGAGGGACGGACACATGGGTGGAGTGGAGGCGGTCAATGAGTTGCAACTGTGTGTCTCGTGCCATGAACACATCTCTCTCCTCAAAGCGCACCAGCAGCGTCCACAGAATCTTGCGAATGCGGAGGCAGCGCTCGTAGGTGTCCCGGACGATGCCGAGAGTAGTCAAGTATACGACCACCTTCCCGCGCTCCCTCTCCATGAAGTACTGCAGAAGAAGGAGGAGAGGTGTGAATGAGGAGGAGGAATAGGAACATTAGTAGACAGTGCGTGATGGTGATGGAAGAGTAGATAGAGATAGAGGAAAAAATAGTGGTTAGTGGAGAGAGGGAAGAAAGTGGATTTGGTTGTGGTTGTTGTGGTTAATTAATTAAGATAAGAAAGAGGAGGGTGTTGGTGGAGGTGGTGTGGCATTGTGGTGGTAGAGAGGGAAGGTTGTATGTACTGGTTTTATTGCGTGTTGCTTTACGCAGCTGGTGTGTGGTATTCACTTTATCTGGTCGTGTGTGTGTGTGTGTGTGTGTGTGTGTGTGTGTGTGTGTGTGTGTGTGTGTGTGTGTGTGTGTGTGTGTGTGTGTGTGTGTGTGTGTGTGTGTGTGTGTGTGTGTGTGTGCATGTGGATGGCTTGCAGATGTGGGATGACAGGTGGCCATGTGGTAGACAGTTTATTCGTTTATTTTTACAGATAGTGGAGGAAACATGGCCTCGGGTGTAAATGATAGTGAACATAACTGTCGTAGTGTTGTATTTTCCTCACGAAAGTGTAAGAAAAGTGTTCATGTTTCATCAGGTTACAGTTATAATGGGAAGGGATTCGGCGGCAAGGAACACCACCAACAGAAAAAGTAACGAAAACTAAAATTGATACTTTTATTACTACTTATGCTACTAACACTACTAACACTAATTACTATTATACTACATCTACTACTACTGCTAGCAACCAACTACTATTACTAATACTAATACTAATGATGATAATGTTAATAGTAATACTGTTGATGGCAAAAAAATATAGAGGCAACCTTTAACTCAGTGCAAAAACATTGTAGACCGATAAGAGTCAGGTAACGACTTGAGTCCAGCGTAAACAAGCCTACCTCAACAAGGCAACAAGGTCGGACTCAAGGGCACAGTCGAATAAATTTTGTTCCCCCCACCCCACCTCCCCCTAAAAAAAAAAATCGATGCAGTACTGAGTTTGTTGTTCTGTAATGTTTTAGGTGTGGCCAACAGGTGAACACAGACAGGTACTACAAGTCTCGTTACACAGGTGGGATAAACATGTCGTGTATTCCGAGTCGTCTGGTTTATTTGTCTTGTGCAAGGACATCAAGTTGTTTTTGTATCCTTCGCCAGACTTTTCTTCTTTTTTTCTTCTTGGGATGTGTGTGCATGTGCGTGTGCGTGTGCGTGTGAAGGAAAGTTATGCTTGCGTTAGGTACAATTACGGCTTGGTTCACGGCAGCTTCTTGGTGAGAGAGTCTGTGCTCTCGTTAACCCTAGCAAACTTATATGTTCTATAGTTACCTAGCTCTGGGGGATTATTTAATATCTCTTTTTAGGTACAGATAAGTGCCTTGTTTAGATCACCGAGATATACACCTACAACGAGACAGTTTTAATCGTCCACTAAATAGCTGAAAATTACTTAATCTCATAATTTCCTTAAGTCTCCCACTGTGTCTGTATTAAAAGAAACTTGGCGGCGAAATCTAAAGAAAAAAAGAATAATAATAATGATAACGACATCCATCTGCCGCGCCTGGTAACGGTGCGTAATAACACACTACCGTCTTATCACTACACGAGGTCTCCGTCTTCTTCAGTGCTCATCTTGCTCCCCGTAGGGTATTGCGGTGATCCCCGGCGATCCACAAATACGCTGGCTGGCTGGCTGGTTTAAAGGTGCAAGGTCGCAGCGCACTGATAGGCTATAGCTAACGTTACGGGGCTGAGGCGATGGCTGGCTGGCTGGCTGGCTTGTTATCTGCCTGCTTCCCTGACTGTCTCTTTGTGTGTATGCATGTATGTAAGTGTATACTATTATGCATTTAAGGGAAAAAATGTTAAATAAGACCAATCTAATGGACATAATGCGCTTCTGTTTTTGACTTTGTTCTATATGATTTTTTTTCTTCTCTCTCTCACACACACACACACACACACACACACACACACACACACACACACACACACACACACACACACACACACACACCACACACACACACTAATAGTAATAAAAAAAAAAAATAATAATAATAGTAAATGTATGAGGGAAGAAGGTAGGGAAGGGGAGAAGGAGGACAGCGGAGGAAGAAAGGTTATGTGGAGGAAAGGGAAAAGTATTAAGGGGAGAAGGGGAAATATAGGAGGAAAGAGTAAAGGTGAAAGGAGGAGGAGGAGGAGGAGGAGGAGAGGAGGAGGAGGAGAAGGAGGAGGAGGAGGAGGAGGAGAAGGAGAAGGAGAAGGAGAAGGAGGGGGGGGATAGGAGGAGGAGATATGAGGCGTGGTCAGGGTAAAGAGAGAGATGATGATGATTGATCGGAGTAAAACATCTCTTTATTTAATGATTTTCTGAGACGCATTCTTTTAAATGTGTGTGTGTGTGTGTGTGTGTGTGTGTGTGTGTGTGTGTGTGTGTGTGTGTGTGTGTGTGTGTGTGTGTGTGTGTGTGTGTGTGTGTGTGTGTGTGTGTGTGTGTGTGTGTGTGTGTGTGTGTGTGTGTGTGTGTGTGTGTGTGGTTAGCAGGGCAGTCTGGTAGTGCGTCTCAATGACTTTCTCTGCCAATTATTACAGTCCGCCTTACTGTAAAACTGGTTTGGTTTTGCCGCCTGTCTTAGGGTCTATTATTATTTTTTTTTAATCTTTTTCGTATGAATGATCGAGTATCTTGTGTTATCTACTTTGATGCCTTTATATCTGTCTTAATAACTCGTGTGTGTGTGTGTGTGTGTGTGTGTGTGTGTGTGTGTGTGTGTGTGTGTGTGTGTGTGTGTGTGTGTGTGTGTGTGTGTTACTTATTGTTGTGTTCTACGTTGTTAGTTTTTACATTATAATATTATTATTATTATTATTATTATTATTATTATTATTATTATTATTATTATTATTATTATTCATTTCCACTTCCATTTATGTATTCATCCGTCTCACTACTCGCAAGTCTGTCTATTTATCTGTTTGCTTGTCTGTCTATATATGGCTGGCTGTCTATAGCTGATTAGATCTCTATTTGCCTATTTGTATTAATCTATCATATTACTGTGAGTTATTCTGACAG
>JAXIVD010010869.1:0-2500 GCA_036785275.1 Cancer borealis
AGATGGCGCGGAAGGCATAAGTAAGTTTGGTGTTATTGCTTCTCTAACACTTCCTGAAGCTCGCTGACCCCCTGCTCCTCGCTCGCACCTTCCTCTTCTCCCTAAAGTGCAGGTGATGCGTTGTGTGAAAAATTTATTTCACGTTGATCTTTTATTGAGACTAAAAACCAATTTCATATACCGACTGATGAAGAAGTGATACGTTAGTGGTGCATCCACCCACCTCTTCCACTTCACTGGATCATTAGTAAGACAGTTAGCCGATCTGGAACTTAATCTTAGGCTCGTCGTAGTTGTAGCGCGTGGCGGAGCAAGGCTGAGTAATGGTGCTGTACACGGTGGAGGGAGTGATGAGGGTGGTGTAGCTGGTCACCACGGTGGTCCTGTCAATGGTGTTCACCACCTGGGTGGTGCGAGTGGAGCCGCCTCGGGTCACTGTGTTCGTTGATGTCACCGTCACCACCCTGGTGGAGTCCGTTCCGGGTCGCTGCTCAGTCCTGGTGGTGGTGATCTGCACCACCGCCGTGCTGGTCACCACTTGGGTAGTTGTCAAGTAGTTTGTGACGGCGGATGTAACGACCTGTGTGCTGACCAGCGTGGAGGTGACCAGCTGTGTGGTGGGCACCGTGGTGGTGCGTGTCACCGTCTGGGTATTGGTCACTACTTGGTCATCTACTCTGGTGCTGATCATGGTGCTGAGCACGGTGCTCCTCACGGTGCTCATGAGCGTGGTCATGAGGGTGACGGTGCTCGCCGGCAGCCTGGAGGTGCGGGTGACGTAGACGGTGCTCACCTGGGACACCGTGACGGTGCGGGTGGGACCGGGCACGGTGCTGCTCACCACTGAGGTGCTGACTCGTGTCTGCACCTGAGTGCTGGTGACGCCCGGCCGTGAGCGGGTGATCACCTCTGTGCTGGTTTGAGTTAGGGTGCGGGTGTAGGTGGTGGGGATGACCTGGGTGGACACCTGCGTCCTGGTGACAGTGCTGCCAATCGTGGTCACTCGTGTGGACACCTGCGTCCGGGTCTGGGTGCGTGTGGCCACCTTCGTCTGTGTCCTAGTGATCGTGGCCACGCCTCCAGGGCGGGAGGTGGTGCCCGTCTGGGTGCGGGTAATAACCGTGGTGGAGTAAACGGTGGTGCGGATGGTGGTGGGACGTCCCTCTGGGATGAACACTGTGGTGTATGCGGTGGACACCTCCCGCTCTGTGCTGGTGAGTGTCCGCGTCCGGTAACTGGTGATGACACTGGTTCTGGTGGTGCCTCCATACGAGGTCAAGACGGTGGTCTCTGTCTTGGTCTCGGTCTTAGGGACGCAGGGCTCTACAGGCGGCGGTAGGTATCCATTCAAAAGGTTCTGGGATGAGAAGAGGTCCGGGAAGACCTGCTTGCCAGTGCCCTCAGGGACGCCAGGGATGGTGGGCAGCTTGGCGCCAAGGCACGGCCCGGCGGCGGCCAGCAGCACCAGCAGGATCAAGCGTGCCATCCTGAAACACCACCACAGGACTCTGTTACTGGTGTGTGTGTGTGTGTGTGTGTGTGTGTGTGTGTGTGTGTGTGTGTGTGTGTGTGTGTGTGTGTGTGTGTGTGTGTGTGTGTGTGTGTGCGTGCGTGCGTGTGTGTGTGTGTGTGTGTGTGTGTGTGTGTGTGTGTGTGTGTGTGTGTGTGTGTGTGTGTGTGTGTGTGTGTATGTGTGTGTGTGTATGCGTGCGCGTTTATATAGTATAGACGAAGGTGTACAACACGCCATACAAGCAGCATCACCAAACATGCGTCATCAACTTACCGTGTGGAGATATTCTTTCACCACCTGGGAACACAAAACACACCACCTGGACAAAAAAGAAAATGTAACGTGGCAATTTTTATTTAAAATCCTATTTTCTGGTAAAGAATTAATGAAATTTCATGGATTTCAGATTTTTTTCCACGACAGAATATCTTTGTATTGGTGGAAATTTTGCGTGTGTCGAACCAAGGGAGAAGACCAACGCTGGCCGTCACCCTAATGTTTCTCTCTGGCGGAGGGAATTAATTGGATCGCAGATCAAAAGCGACGGCGGGTGCATCGTAGTTGTAACCGGTGTTGCACGGCGCCTGTTCGGTCCGGGTGACAGTGGTGGTGCTTACTCCCGGTCTGGTGCTGTACTCTACATCGGTCACGTACCGTGTTGACTCCACCTTTTGTGTCACCAACTCATCAGGAACTCTGACAGTGGTGACCACGCTGCGCACCTGCGTGGTGGTGGTGGTGGTGCCCGGGCGGCCCTGCGTAACTACCGTTGTCTGGGTGTTGGTCCGTGTGACAGGTCGCGTCTGCGTCACCGCTGAGTAGCTGGTGACAGTGGATCCCACGACATTGGTGGTGATGCGCGTCTGGGTGGTCGTTTGTACCACTGGCTTGTACTGAGTAGACACAATGGTGCGGGTGTCCTGCACTATCTGGATGCGTGTGTCCTGCGTGACACTGGTGGTGGTGGAAGTGACGTACACTACGGTA
>JAXIVD010010869.1:10000-12473 GCA_036785275.1 Cancer borealis
GTGCTGTGGGCTGGAGAGGCAAACAGTACGAGCGGCTGGAGGACAAGGAGTGGAAAGAGACAGTGTATAGCAATGAAAAAAGTGCAAAAGAAGAGGAGGATGCAAATAGCTTAATGAGGACAAAAAAGATGATGATTTTAATAAGGATTTAGTGAATGTGATTTGTGCTTGTTCATGGTTGTCTCATTTCAAGGCTGGTTTATAAGTGTGTTCTGGAAGGCTCGTGTGTGTATCCCTGTTTTCATCATTCGGGATTCACGTGTTAAAACGTCTGGACCTTAAATGGATGGAAATATATTGTTACCAAAAATAATAAGCTTGAAAGTTTAAGGCAAAATTTGTGTTGTAAGGTACGTGTTGTAAAATTTGAATGTCAGTGAATGCTTCGAGTTGCCTGACCTTGGGCACCACGACAGAGAGAGAGAGAGAGAGAGAGAGGAGAGAGAGAGAGAGAGAGAGAGAGAGAGAGAGAGAGAGAGAGAGAGAGAGAGAGAGAGAGAGAGAGAGAGAGAGAGAAAGGAGAGAGAGAGGTACAAGTTAGACAGATATGGTTAGAAAAGAAAGGAGAAACAAATATATTCCGGTTGCGCAACGCTTTCTCCATTCGGCCTATGGAGAAAAAAGTTGATAAGGTAAAAAAATTGTTTCGTAAGAGATTAAACCGATTCCCAGGTGAAACAAGAAACCTCTCTCGCTCAAGGAGAAAAAATATACAAAGGAGGTAAAAATAACCCACGAATATGTGATGATGAATTATTTAATACATTTTTGTTGTGTACAGTTGTTCATCTACGCATCCTTTGGTCTTCAGATGGGAATGAATAAGATGCAAGTAGGGACTGGTATGTGTGCAATGATGTTATTACTTGAGATACTGCTCTAACTTTTTTCCTTGTTTTTAATACATCCAAAGGGCACCGGCTGAGGACAAACAAAAATAGGTTTAAAAAAAATAATCTCTTGTCTTCCTCTTCATCCTCAGAAAAATATCTCCCTCCCTTAAAGGTTCTTCCCGGATCTTCCCTGGAGCAGCATGTGTCCTTTTCTCAATGTAAAACAAATTCGGAGTCTTGTCAGGTAAAAATGTAAAAATCCTTTCGTTTTTGTTGTCATTTTGGTCATCAACATAGTCAACGTAGGTATTTGGACGTTGGTAGCATGCGGATTACTTTCTCTTCCTCCGATAATGAAAGAGTCGTAAGGGTCAGTCACTCTGAGTTCAGTTTCGTCCCGTCCCAACCTTTCCCTTTCCCTCCGCGGCAGATTAAACCTTCGACGACTTGGATCCAGTATTCGCAGATCATGTGGAGCACTGCTTGTTGTGGGTCTTCTTCCTTCCTTCTTTTTCACCCCGATGCTCTACGTGTGTGTGGTGTGTGTGTGTGTGTGTGTGTGTGTGTGTGTGTGTGTGTGTGTGTGTGTGTGTGTGTGTGTGTGTGTGTGTGTGTTGGTATTTGTTTCTAGGTATCATTTATCTCTAATTTGTACCCGTGTAACTCATGCAGTATATTCCCTATACATAACATAAGATAAGATATGTTTCACTTCTTTCCAGCTAGTAACGTGCCTCTGCGACCTTCCCTTCGTTCCACCTCATCCTCTACCTACACGTCAATCCACATCGTGTCATTTCCTCTTAATGGACCTGTTGTGAGATGTCTTGATATGCAGGACACGCAGCAGTTTACGAAGACCCTCCACCCTCACCCTCACTCACCTTCTCGGGCAAGTAAGAACTCTGGTGTTTCCTGTCTGAATTCCTGCAGTTGGACCTAGTTTCCCATCTCCATCTTTCCCTTTGCTCTTGCTCCTCCCTCTTTCTCCTCCCTCTTTCTCTCCTTCTATTTCCTTCTTCCTCTTTCCCGTTCCTCTTTCCTTTCCCTCTTTCTCCTCCTTTTTCCTCATCCTTTCCCCTCCTCCTGCTCTCCTAATCCCACGCAGAAACACTCGCTGTGACCAAATAGACAAGGGTATGTAAGGCGTTGTTTCATTGGTTGACACAGTGCACATTAGTTCCAGTGTGTGACCTGACGGTGACACATGACAGTTGTTGCAATGATGATAAAGAAAAAAATGTGTATATTACTATGCGAGTCATCCTTTCCTACTTTCGCTCATGCAGTTGTGTGTTTGTGTGAGTGAATAGAGTAGTAAAGGATAGATTAATCCCCTGATGGGTTGTGTGTGGTTTTTTAAACACACACATTGAGGTAAAGGAGCGGTGGGGTAAATTTTACATACATAAATGCAATACAAGTAAGCAAAATTGAGCTCATGTGTATAACTTAAGATAAGTTTTATATCTTGCGGAATAATTCCCTCAGACGTCCTTGTGTCCGTAGAAGGCAAGCAGGATCTGAGTGGCTGACTGACTGGAGGAGAAAAAATACCCACAGAATAGATAATTAAATATATAAACAGCTTAACCTAAGGAAATCCTGCTGGCCTTTCTTTACTGACTTTACTGAGCACG
>JAXIVD010010870.1:0-7500 GCA_036785275.1 Cancer borealis
ATGAGGGCGAGGAAACAATCTGACAGTCGCCATGCGCATGATGATAATAATAAACATTATAATGCTATTGATAATGATGATAATAAGCTTAACACTTACCTCATCTTTTGTATTTTCCTTAACTGCATCATTGCAGCTGAGTGGTATTGCTGATGTTGGTGACGAAGGTTATGGTGGGAAAAGTATTGCTGCAGAGGACGTTCTGATCACATTGACAACATCAGGAGGCACACCATCAGTTATCGTTTTAGTGTTCATTCAATTTCTATCAGATTGTTTCATAGGAAGGGATGATGATACTTTCCCAGGCACCTCCTCACAAGCAACTCTGTGTAAAAAAGAGAAAAAAAGAACAGTGTTAATACCATGATGTACACAGTAGCCTTAAGTGTTGTTTGTAATCAAATATCTACAAATATGTTATAACATATCAGTCAAGTTTGAATAATGGTTTATTCAATATCTATTTGATTTACGGTGCCAAAACTATCCCAAGAAGAATTGATTAAATCAGATTAAATCAATTAAAATTTTCATTTCCTTATATCATTTAGATGAAAGTGGCCTATTAAATACTCATATTTTGTATCTTGTTTGCATCAAAATATGATGATATTGACATTTTCTTAAGAATATCACAGTTTCCTCTTCACGACATTTGCTAATTAATACACACGAGGGATGCTTAAAAATGAACACCCTTCAACTCCGGTATTTTGTTTTACGCTTGTGACATTTTATTCCACTGCTCATCGTTTTATGTGTGAACAAGTAATAAGATCCTTTACAAAATTTAACCTGCACGCACCATTAATATGATGTTCACTCCACTTTCACCAGCTAAAAAAAAATAGATATATTAGATGAAATGAATAAAAATACCTGGAACCAGTTGACACCACAACTACACAAGTAGTTCCTGACAGCATAAAGGTGAGACTTAAGAACTCTTATTCATTCACAATGCAATTCCAAAATCAGTAACTGGACGGGACGCAAGAAAAAAAAAATCCAACAATGGTCCAGAATCTGCTGGGGACAGTGGCAGACAAGTGTGTGTGAGGTGATGGGCAGGTAATGGCGACGGCCTTGATTATGGTGGGCGAGACAGCAAGGGATGATTGTAGACGCGAAGGCATTAACAGGGATGGTTATTGTGGTTAATTTGCTGCGGTCCCGGTAGTGATGGAGCCTTGTGACAGCGCCTCAGGCGGGTTAGGGGCTTAGTGACGTACTTTTAAACTCTTTCGCCAAATTTGACATTTGATTTCGCAGGGCAATCCGTCATTTCATACTGTGAAATGCGATGGAGCTTCGCTTCGCTTTAGATCGCCAGGGTTGACGGTAATTGTATTGGAGTACCCTGGCCTTTCTATCCCATGAGGGATAAACATTTTGGGTATTCAATTTATATCTTTTGCAATGGATTTTTTTTCTTTTTTTTTTTTATTAAAAGGGCATTGACTAAGGGAAAACAAAATTACATTAAAAAAAATCCCGCTTGTCGCCAGACTCTGTACAAAGGACAGCAGGAGGAATAGAAGCAAGAGTTGGAGGTCCAGTTAACATTAGAGGTGTCTTGACACTCCTCTTTTGCAAGAGTTTAAAGCATATAACTTGGTGTCCTTATCGTTTATGTCTTCAATGTACTCTTTAATGAGAGTAAAACCCTTATCCACAGTTCATATGAGAGTTGTCCGGAAAAAACACCATAGTGCATACTGTAGATGAAAACATACTCTAAATTATCTGCACTTTCTCTGTCGCTGTTGCTGAAAATCAAGCAGGAATAGGTGACTGTTAGCACTGTTGATCAATTACGTTCGCCAAAGTTGGCACAGCTTTGGCAAGCAATTATCGGCTTGGATAGAGGGTTTTATAGTACAGCCCTTAATGTTGTCAGCCCTCGGAGCGACGTGCTGTGTTGTCAGCATCACGGAGGAAATCTGCTCTCGTCATAACTATTGCTTCAAGCTGACAAGATGCCATACAAGTTTTGATTATTTTCACAAGTCGTGTCGTGATGTTGTGTATGAAGAATAGTGAACAAAGAGTGGTGTGTTGTACGGCTTTGGTGCGTTACATGCACGGTGGTGTCCTTAAGATTAAATAGAGAAAGCATACTGAGATTAGTTTTCTTGGAAGAAGACGATTATTTCTCTTCACTCATTTGCGTCACTGCTTCAATTCCGAGTGAATACTTTTTGCAACCAATCACTCGTTTCTGTGATTACCTCTGAGCTACACAGACACAAGACTCTAAAGCCGCTTTATGTCCCTCCTTAGCAGCCTTTGATCTTTAATGGAAGTTCCCTTGGGCAATTCGCTCACTTGATTTTATAAACAAGGAGCTTACATTTTCAATTTCACAAGTCAAGCATTTAGATTACACTTTCTTTCATTACGTAATATATCTGAGTGGCCTTCAATACCCCACTAGCGATATTAAGGTCACACGAGGCACAAAGAAAACATCATTATAATCTTCGGCGTAAATTCCACTATAATCAATGGTTAGAAGTATTTACTGAGGCGGCATCACAGGTGAGCCAGGTAAGAGGCTTCCCGTGGTGGACTTCTGAGGTGCCGTCAGGTAGAGGTGGGCTCTGGTTTACCAGATCCTGAGGGCAGAGAAGTACCTTCCCTCCCCCTCACCCTCGGCTCGCTTCACACCGCGGTCCCAACACAACTTCCCAACACGAATAAAAAATAGAGCGAGGCCTATCTACCATTATGCAGTTTCCTGAGTAACTGAACAAGACCATTTTCAATTTTATGTTAGCATACATCCCGCCCAACCTTGAACAACTCCCACAGCAGGACAGACCACCTCGCCTTCTCGCTTCACAACACCTTTACAAGAGTTGCGTCACAAAACAAACTCCTTCGCCTTGTCATGTCACTTTATTCTCGGCCACCGCGTTGTCACGTCACCTCATTCTCGGCCACAAGACAAACGTTCCTCACACAAAGGATTGACGCCTCTAGAGATAGCTGGAATGTCATCTCCTGGACACAATCATTCTCTCTCTTCCTCCCTACCTCTGTGTCTTCTTCCCTCCTACTGAGTCACTCGACTGATGTCTATCATAATTGAATCTAAAGAATTAGTGTAGATTTTTGTCGCTCTTCAGGTTTGTTAAGATTACCGCTTAATCTTAAATATATTATTCGATGGAAGCTGAATGATAAGACATATGAATAATCTTAGTGAAGTGTGCGACAAAGGATTAGTATCATATATGCTACAAGAATTATATTGTTTTATATAAATAAAATGTGCATCAGTACTACACTCAGCGTACAGAAACGCAGAAAAAACAACAATAATAATAACAATTACAATAATATTAATAATAATAATAATAATAATAATAATAACAATAATAATAATAATAATAACAATAGTAATAGTAATAATAATAATAATAAAATAATAATAATAATAAATCAGAAACACTATTATACCACAAGAGGCGGCCTAAAAGGTGAGGTTCAGGTAGACAGCATCAGTTAAGGGTAACTTACAACACGCACGCTGCCCAGGACACGGAGAGGCGCGTCCCGAGTCATTACCAGGGTGAGGCAGCAGTCGTGTTAGGGACATAAACATACCTGCACCAAAGTCAGAGGCTGCGGGACACCCTAACCTCGTCCCTAACACGGCCCCCTGCTGCTCACGACGAGGCCAAAACCCTTTGTTGTCCACGAACCAAAGATTTTCAGAGTCGTTCCCTTTGTTCTGGAGATCCATGTTACGGCTTGTGTTTTCTCAACCTGCGACGCTTGTCAATTAATAGCTTTATAGGCTGTTCTCTTGTTCTTGTCTCATGCTGCTGTTGGCTTTTACGTGTCACCTTTGTGTGTTAGATAACTAGACTCCCGGAACAAACCGATTTCAAGAACGGGGCGATGGATGTAGTTCAATCAATGAGAATTAATAAGTAAATTTGACCTACTTCATCTAATTATTCCATAGCTAACAACATCTCATTTTTCTAATCAACCCAAAGATATTCCAAAACAAAGCTTTAGTGTTAGATAAACAAAGCAGAGGTTCAATTTACATAAAGATACTAAACCTTCCAATTATTGTAACATGTCACAACTCACACAGATACAAAAACAGACATCAAACATTACACTTAAACATTTTGACAAACTTGAGAGGAAATGTCACAACAAGGTGAAGGTTTGTGTGTGGTTTGACGGCTGTTTGTTTGGTGAAGGTAACGCTGGTCCTCCAAGAGCCTACCTCACGCCGCTTCTGATCTACGTAGTTATCGTCGCCTCCAGTATTTCGTTTTTGTTTATCCAATGTATTATCGGCCATTACACCCATGCCAGGTAGTCTCATTAGCGCGCTTCGCCTCGCCCTGACCTTGTTTGCCTTTCACTTCTCTGGAGATTCGCAGCTACATTCCTGTCACCTTGAGAATTCACTAATGTCCCAATGTCAATTTAGAGAAGCGTAATTACTTTTAGTTTCCAAGATTACGAGGTGAGGTACATTAACAGAATCAGGTGCTAATTCCAATCTAGTTAAGATTCATTTGTTCTCTATCGTTATATCATTATGCTCATGTGTTATGCAAAAGGAATCACAACCTCCTTTCCATAATTAAAGAAATATGAGAATCAAACACTCGAGAGGGAGAGAGAGAGAGAGAGAGAGAGAGAGAGAGAGAGAGAGAGAGAGAGAGAGAGAGAGAGAGAGAGAGAGAGAGAGAGAGAGACGGAGGAAGGCGAGCTAGGCAGTAATCTGTCCCGACAATTTGTCATTATCAATTCGACCATCCTGGACCCTCCTTTTCCCTCCCTCCATCCCCCATCCTTCCCTACTTTCCAGACTCAGAGGAAAACACCCGCAGGCGACGGTACAAAGGGATAAGTCTCTCCCTTCCTTGACTCTCTCTCTCTGTGTCTGTTTGTCTGTCTGTCTGTCTGTCTGTCTGTCTGTCTGTCTCTCTCCCTCTTTCTCTTATTATCTAAAATATATATACATACATACATATATATATGTGTATATATATATATATATATATATATATATATATATATATATATATATATATATATATATATATATATATTATATATTAATCAAGTTAATAATATTGCAAATACATTTTTGGCCATGCAAAAAATAAAAAAAGATAAAAGCTTCCCAGGGTGTACATCATCTCGTGGTTTTCTCAACATCAACACGAGTAACCTGACACGAGGCTTGTGGATCCAGTTCCCACCGCTGTCCCCCCGTAATGTTTTGCGAGCCACAGAAGTATAGGAAAAATCTGTCACTCTTTGTTCGTGGAGTCGGAGTGAAAGCTATTAATTAAGACTTCAATCAATGAATATGTACGAAAAACGTTCCTGGTAATTTCAACGGGTAAACATTTTTTTGTATGAATATCATTGCGGACATTACAAAGCTGCCCAGAAAGAGACTGAAGTATCAATTATTTTTCATATATTTCTAATTTCAGATTACGGAGTTTTATTGCGACTTGTCATTCAATAGCTAAATTAACACATTCCTTCGGATATGACCATGTCTAAATCACAC
The DNA here is from genome assembly GCA_036785275.1 of Cancer borealis. Lineage (NCBI taxonomy): Eukaryota > Metazoa > Arthropoda > Malacostraca > Decapoda > Cancridae > Cancer > Cancer borealis. Next base: position 5,567 of record JAXIVD010010870.1, read on the forward strand.
CGATTTAAAAACATTGAAACGAAGTGGAAAGAAAAGTATGAATGCAATACATTTTTTAAGTATGATTCCAGTGACATGTAACAGACCAATGAAATTTTTCAGATTTTTATAATTTAGATTCACTCTACGTTTGATCTCTCTCTCTCTCTCTCTCTCTCTCTCTCTCTCTCTCTCTCTCTCTCTCTCTCTCTCTCTCTCTCTCTCTCTCTCTCTCTCTCTCTCCTCTCTCTCCCTCTCTCTCTCTCTCTCTCTCTCTCTCTCTCTCTCTCGTTCAGTCTTATTACTCACGCCCCAAGGTCTGGCTCATCCCCTCTCCCTCCCGCCTCCATTCCTTCCTCCCTCCAGGTCCTAAACAGAATAATGAATCACCTGGGAGAGGCGTCAGAGGTCCCATAGAGGAAATTATCACCTTGTCGACTGTATAAAGAGGGAGGAAGCGTCTCGCCCTGTACGGTCTCCTGCTAATGGTGGTGCGAGAGGGGCGGGAGGGAACTGTGCCTCGTCTGAGAAGAGTTTAGCGATACCAAGCAGTGAATGTAATAGTAATGTATGTGGGAAAGATGAAGCGATGGTATGCGTTGGTTAAATGCTTTTTTCTTCCTTGTTTGGCAGTTTTTGCTTCTTTTCCTAAACGTGAATTACTAACTAGAATGGAAAAACATACAAGGAAAAACCTGTTAATTGATACTCCGTAATGGAAAGGTTGTAATGGTTCCACTTACGTAATAGTCTTAACGAATGTATATGTAATGTATAGCGTAGAAATAGTTTTCGTTTCTGGTGCATAACTTTTGTCTTGTTAACTGATGCTTCATATTAGAGTTTACATTTTCTACTTCAGCTTTACATTGTAGTTATTCGTGTAGTGTTCAGGTAACTCTGGGCTGGGATTGCTGAAGGATTACGAGTCAGTCCCGAGTTAGCGTGTTAGTGTGTGATGTTCGTGTGACATGCCGACGGGAAGGCCAGCTGGGTGAGCTACACAATCGGCTTGGTTTTATACCTTAATTTGATTATCCAGGGTCTGCTCCTAAAACAATCAAATACACTTTGTATGAACAGGTGCACGATAATCCACTGCTGTCGAAACTCTTTATTCAATCTCGTTTATCAGGCGGTAGTGCTTGTCATTTTAGATCGCGTCAGTGGATGTGTTCGTTGTCACATTGTTCACCCAATACGCGTACTTTTTTTCTTTATAAATACATACACACGGAAATATACCAAAACATGCTATGTATAGTATACACGAACATATATTTCTTATATCTTTCTTTTCTTACGTGTACTTGGTGCCATCCTTCGGTTACTAAATATAAAAGCAAATATCTCAATCTACAAAAATACACTCATCTACTTCCAAATATGAAGTTTAAGAAAAGACCAAGGCGTGTGTACTCAATGGAACATCCAAACCCTAGAACCATCAATAGTTAAAAGATTAACTATCATTATCTTTTACCACGGAGTGACGGTCAAGTCAGTGCACCATCCCACCTCCAGGTCCCAACATTATCATCAGGCAATACATCACGACGCTAGTGAAGAAAATCGCAAAAAAATATCCGTGAATGAATGACAGGGAAGGTACACATTACTCGACCCCATAAACCATCCTGCCTTCATGCACACCTCTGCAAAATATTGGATACAATTCATCACGCCTAATTATGACGCTTTCCTGATTGTTATTAAGGGCTACAACGGTAGGGAGGAGGAGGAGGGATAGTAATTAGGGAAGCTGGTACTGGAAGTGTTGTTGTTGCTGTTGTTTGTTAGTATTGTTGGTGATTATTGTTGTTGTTGGTGGTGATGATCATTATTGTTGTTTTTGTTGTTGTTGTTTATGCTGTTGATGGTGGTGGTGGTGGTGGTGGTGGTTGAACAATTGAACACTGATGAAAGAATACTCATAAACCTAACAAATAGATCCT